>CAJNOQ010001444.1:0-31537 GCA_905250885.1 Didymodactylos carnosus
TACCACTTAGTGTAACATTAATTTCATCAGCTGCTACAACATGTACATTTCCTATTCCACTACTAATAACATTTATCTTTTTTGTCATTAAATTTGAACAATCAATATCACCAACACCAATATAGGTTAATGTTGCTTCATCATTAATTTGTCCACAAAATTTGACTGGTCCAATTGAATGTAAAAAGGCATCAAAATAATTAACATTTAATTTTAATTTAACACTACCCGTTCCTTTATTATGAAATATAAATTGTTCTGTTTGTATTTGATTCAAACATTCTAAATTAACTAATCCATTAATATCTAATTGTTTTAAATATTTATATTTGATATAGACAGTCATATTAGTTGAATGAATATTATTTGTGTTATAATTCATCTCATTTTTCATACGTATAATAAGTGTATCACTAGTTTGAATTTCAACAAGAACAAATTGTTGTAAATTTTTATCAGTTTCAATTTCAACAAATGTTGTATTATCATTTTCATCATCATTATATATTAACTGAACATTGAATACACCGTTTATACTAATTTTAGAAAATGTTCCCATAAATGGATGATTTTCTCGAACAATTTCTTTATTGCCTATTATACGCGTGGTGAAGGGTGGATGACCAGGTAAAAGAAGATTGTATTGTTGACATTGACACAGAATTGGAATTAGACAAAATAGATAAAGTAGAATCATAACGTTGCTCGAAATCACTAAAATAAAAAAAAATATCAATATTTTTCTTTTTTTATGAGTATCGATATTTGTGACTGCTCGCCAAATCTTCTATGAACTAATAGACTTTTGTATTTAAACTCAAACTCTATGAATAAACTCGTTTCTAAAATTATGATAAAACAAAGCTAATGGTTTGGTTTTACATCTAGTTAGTTATAGAAACTTATATTCACATTAGTTGTATTTATTCGACATTTTTGATGATTGCTCGTATAAATCGAGTATACAGGAGTAAAAAAACATTTACCACATGTTTCCAATTCTGTTAAATTTCGAAACTATATACAAAAGAATTTGAATTACCTGTTCAGTGCACTGCGAGAAGTCTAAAGTTTTGTGATAAAAAAATTGGATAAAATAAAAATAAACGATTATAGTTTAATAGTAACACTTTTGTGTTTATATGTACACTTGAAAGTAGTTTTTTTTTTTTTTTTATGCAATAATTATATCGTAATCGTCGATGATGGGGGTTTCTTTTGTGTTCATATTCTATTTGACAAAAGCTCATCATTAGAAATCTTTAGATAAATACACACAATTGCACATTAATGGTATGCATACATTAGATCGCCTTCTAAGGCCATACTATTCAGTGGGAATATGAATTGTTGTTGTATTAATCAGGGTTTTATTTTTCCTACACATAAATCCTTTTAGTTATGATTATTCGTTTCAGTCCAATCCACATGACTCGAAGAGAGGAAAAAATTTGACAATAAGAATATAAAAATGGACAATTTTTCAACTACTTTTTCCTAGAATTAACAGTGATTCTACTATTATTTAACATTGATAGTCTTCTACTTCCGTAGAGCAGATGATATGAGCAGTTTCTAGTTGAGATGGAACAGAATCATTATCTCCTTTATGTAAATGATATCAACGTTTGAAATACGCCTTCAGTACAGTTCGTTATCAACAAATACTAGAATTCATGTTTTTAAAAATTTGAATGTTTTTCAAGGATTTTAAGGTAGAAGTTAAGGTACTGTACAACCTTCGTGATTTTTAAGAGTGATAAAAAAATGACTTTCAAAACAAAATCATCACAAAATAGCTTAACATTACTGAAAGCTTCTTTACTCGTCGAGTACAAAGGTCAAGGTCTAAAATAGAGATTTATTACTTACATTCGTACAATTCTTTACATGACTAGAGTAAGACAATGTGTTTCGATGACGAAATTTGATATTTCTCTTTGTTATAGAGCAAAAATAGATACACGAATTTCTTGAACCTTACTGTTCGCTTTCTGCAAAATCAATCGAAATCAAAGAAAAAAATGAATAAAAAAAACGTAAAGGTTACTCAGTTGGGAATCATCAGAAATGTCCCAGATAAAACTCACTTGGGAGACTGTACCATTTGCCGTTTTACATTAATTACTACATTCTATTATCTTGATAACCTTTGATCATCAGTCAGCAGTGAAATTGATTCTTTAACAATCACTCAAAAGTGAGAGAAAGACTAGAAAAATACTAATGAAAAATTGGTAATTTTTATGTAGTATGTACAATAACAAAATAAAATAGTAAATGAGAGTGTAAGAGTTTGACTCATTCTAGCTACTTTCTGAAAAATAGGAAGTTCTTAGAGACTTCATTGAAAACAGAGAGTTTTCAGAAAGTTTTTTACAGACTTTTTTTGGAAATTTCTATGAATTTCTCTGGAAAATGTTGACTAGAACAAACTTCTCCCTTTCAATTGTCCTATGAATGATCAATTTTCGTTTGTGTATCGAGAGACTTGTCAAAAAAACGGTTCCCAGTTTACTTAGTTTATTCTTAATTTAATCAAAAAAAGTGTATACAAATTGATAAAGTTTTTTTTGAAAAAAAAATTAATTCAAAAATGTTACAGGTGCAAAGCAAGAAAAGAAGAACGATATTTTGATTAGACATAGATTTCTAAAAATAACAATAGTAGCAAAAAAGTGAGTTTATTATCATTCGCCTTTTTTATATCTGACATTTGTTCTCGGAATAGAAAAACATATGAGACAATGAGATCATTCTGGAGGAGAACCTGAGCACACGACGGAAAAAAAGACATATATATATATATTGCAATAAATAAACAGAATAAGCACCAAATTTTGAGAACAAATGGTGAGCTATGAGAGATAAAGTGAGATGTGTACGTGTGTATATTATAACAATAAACTACTTAAAATTAATCATTTATAAGTGCAAAACGAATGGATTCAAGTTCTGTTCTTGACGGCAATAGCAGCAACAGTTTTCTACTTCTTTTTTGTGCCTTTTTTCATTGTTTCCATATTCGTAGCACGTTTACGTTGCTCAAAATATGCGATTTCTTGATCTAACACACGCCATTTTTCGTCTAATTTATCTTTTTGATCTTTATATTGCTTTTTAATATTTGTCAATTGATCATGAATCTAAAAAATAGTGGAATGACCACATGATATTGCATTACATTATTCTTTGATTTCATTCAATACAAAATTTTCCAGATAATTTTTATATATCGTTTCAGTACTTCTGTCGAACCGCACACTGAATGCTAACATTTCAATAGAATGCACCAAAAATCTAATTGATGTAACTTAAAGATCTTTCACATTTAAATATCCTGAACTTGTTTTCATAAGAATATCAACGTACTTGTTTTTCTGTTTCTTTTAAATCCAACTCTTTATCTTTCACTTTTTGAATGAATGCTTCTTTCAGTTGTGCTTCACGTTGTTCCAATTCATTTTTCAATTCATTTCGTTTCAAATCCAATGTATCCGATATACTCATATTTTTTCCATCAATATTATCAGCAATACCTAAATCGGTCAAACGTAAACGACGAAACATTTCATAATGTTTTGAATGTGTTGTTTCAATTAAATCTAACATATTTTTTTCTATTAATGAATCACGTAATTTTTTAAAATCACAATGATTTTCATTTTCAACTAGAAAAGGAAAAATAAACATCGATACAAGATACATAGCCAGAGAAAGATATCAAAACATCTACCTTGAACAACACCCCATGGATATTGTCGTGCACGAACATATTGATTACCAACCTTAACTGACTCATTACTACCGACGACAGCCATCGGTAATAAATTCTAAAGAATAAATAGACAATCGAAATGAATTACTGCTATCAACTCGATCTGGAAGTTGTCTTTCACTGGACTTTAGTTTTGTTGTATGACATGATTTCCCTTTAGCATTTTACTCTTTTTTAAACAGTTAAAAACTGCAATGCATACGTTTGCTTTTAAATTTTCTTCGGCTAATGTTTCATCATCTGTTGGAAAACGATAAATTTTGACACCAGCTGTATTTAGTTCATTGAGAATATTTTGTTTAAAACGTTGTAATTCAGTTTTTGATATTGTATCGGCTTTCGCTATTATTGGTATAATATTTACTTTGTTATCCAAATGTTTCATAGTAACTAAAACAATAAAAATAGTTTAATAAAAAAAAAAAAATTATCTCATTCGTGACAGCTTCATACCTAAATCCAAAGCTTTAAGCGAATGACCAGTTGGATTGATGAAATATAGACAAACATGTATACGTGTATCATGATAATTTGAAATATTTCGTTTTATCTTTAATTCTTCATCTAAATACGATTGAAATTGTGAATCAATGAAATCGCCAATAACTTTAAATGAATCATCTTTATTTATTTGATCACCGAATCCGGCTGTTTCTACGATTGTTAATTTTAAACGTATTTCACGTTCAAACAAATCATATGTGTTCTTTCTTAAAAATACACGTGGAATATCATGTGTAGACGGAGTTGAATCCAAACGAGTATTGAATAAACTATCTAACAATGATGATTTTCCACATGCTGTTTCGCCTAAGTGAGAAAAAACAAACAAAAGATCACAAGTACAAACTTCGTGAGAGATGAGACAACCTACCAACACATAATATATTAAATACAAAACCATCTGAAATGGCTTTGGCCATCACTTGATTCGGTAAATTGTTTATACCGCATTCTTCTTTTAGTTCAAATGTTCGAATAGATGGATTCTAAGAGAAAAATAAATCATTTTCTACTCCAATAAAATAACCCACAACCACTACCTGAGATTTCAACATATTGTCGACGGGACGAGTAGAATCTTTCATCGCAAAATGGAATTACAAATCTACAACACCAAAACAATAATTAATTTTCGACATATTTATGTACAAGAGAAATAACTAGAAGTATGCTGTTAACTCGTTACCTGCTAGGCTAAAAAATTTCTTGAGCATAAATTTATTTCTACTCTTCTTTAACGATTTTAATGAAAATCAGCTCTCTTTATAGATCAAAGCTATAAAAAGTTCATCTAAAGTTTCTTGTCTACGACGAGTGTACTATTTGAATATATAAGTTGTTCAACTAAGATATGAAGCTCTGATCATTATTATAGAGAAATAAAAAACGTTTCTTCATTTTGTCTATTTAACCCAGTGACGTAATCTAGGTACATCTCAAGCCTTGCAATATAAAAAACCATTTTTCAAACGTATCAGTCTTCAGGAAACAAGTCCGTCACAATATTAGTAACGGTATTGTAAATGAAATATATATATTTATGCTTGATTCTTTCTTTGTGTCAAAGGTATTCAAAAAAAAGATTAATCGTAATGATTAGCAATTAACCTTTAAATACTTATGACAAATGAAATAAACGCACTGCTTACAACACTGAAATGCAGATAACCATTATGGTCGCATATAGGCGACATCTTTCGATTTAATTGCATTCATCGATCAAGCTCAGCGCAATTTTTAATACGCATAAAAGTCGTTGTTAGTGAGTATCTGCCAAAAATGACCGTCTGGTCTATGGACTGATATTTCAGCGTAGTTGCTACAGTGACACAAATACACCTCATATTCAGTGAGCCGAAGTATATCGTTAAATTGAAAAACTTTAAAAATTCCTTTGACTAGAATCGGTTGGACCAGAGGCAAACGACGTCGAAAAATGTCTCGGAAGTACTGCGATCCAAAAGTTATCGTGTACAAGATAATCGACTATGGACAAGATAAATCTGCAATCGGTTTTGACCGAAGAAGCTTTTAAAATTTTTCGATTAGGTAACATAAAACAAACTCAGTGTTGTTACTCTTTATTTTGTTTTTTATTCTTCTTTTTTTTCTTATCTCCCTGTTTCGTACAGTATTAATTTACTTCTATTTTTTTGTAGTTATTGTTTGGCTCGAGTCATTATTAATATACGTCGGGGACCTTTGATGACTCCCACTCTTCGTGAATAAATACTACTAGTACTGCTACTACTAATAGCCCACGAAATATGAAGAAAACGGAGAACATGTCTTCCAAGCGGAATAGAACGAGTCCAATTGTATCATAAAAAAACAAGTCCTTCCTTGTGTTGTAAATAAGTTTTTCTTATTGTATTAAAACGAAAAAATACCGCGTAGAAATGAACAAAACAATTTTTTTTATAATATTTGTTTCTATTGAAATAGATTCCTCGGGTTTCTGATTGATCAATTATACAGGGGAAGAAAAAGAGCACACCCCCTTTTTTCTTTGACTATTTAATCAGTATTATTTATTGATATAACCGTTTTGTGCAAAAAATCATACATACAGAGATACTACGTAAGATTTTGACAATGCGTATTATTCCAATATTAGCATGTTTATTTCTAGCACATGGCGAACAAAATGGAACGACATTATCTATCGTAAAAATATATTCAAATTTTGCTGAAATTATTCGTCAAGTCAGTGACGATCAATTACCAATTGAATTTTCTTCTGGAGAATGGAGTGATATTCGCTCAGATACCATTACATTATTTGGTAACAATATCGTTGTTACATCTCAAACAATAACCGAAAAGAAAGGTTCTTTAAATGGTGAAAGAATTTATATACGTCAATCAACAACAGATCAATCAATAACAACAGTGCCAGCAATTATGATTGATGAAAAAAGAAATCTTGTTCAAGATTTAACACTTAATTCAAGATATTACACGGTAACCAATGATCGAATTGAATACGGCAAGATGCCACCAACGGATAAATATATCGTCTCATTTACGTATGTTTCATTGAATAATACTGATGGTCAATTTTATATCAGTTATTTGCGTTCTAATTTAAACTGGAAAACACGATATAATTTGATGTTGTACAATGATGGTGAAAAACAACAAAAAACAGTACTGATTGGTTATGCTGATATCAGAAATAATGGTGTCGACTCTGTGGTTATCGAATCAGCTGAGCTGTTTGGTGGTGATGTTAATATACGACTAAATTCACCACAACAACAATACTCCACTGAGTATAATCGTAATCCCGCAGCATCATTGACTGTTAATTTAGCGGCGGCGAGTACTTTCGCACCCTCTATTTCATCAGCAGAAGAATTAGCTGGTGTTTATGTATTCAATATTGATAAACCATTTACTATTGAATCAAAGACAAATTATGTACTACCGATGTTACAACCAATTGTTCAGGTTGAACGTTATGCATCAATATCGAAAGCATTCGACAAATTTAATACACGTACACGTGGCAAAGCACAACGAAGCTATCGTTTACGTAGTAATCAATTTTTAGCAAAAGGTAGCGTAATTCTTCGAGAATCTGATCGTCTTGTCGGTGAGTCAACATGGCCAGACATCGCAGCCAATGATAGCTATGAATTTTCAATTGGAACAGATCCGGATATTGTCTATAAAGAAAATGTTACATTACTCTCAACGGATAAGGCAATGGAACAACGTTATTATAGCAACCGGTCTTCATATGAAATTAATTTAAAACTAAAAAATTTTAAAAAACGTCCGATTAAAGTTGAATATACACAAAAATTTTATTCATTACAATTTACACTAGAAGATAAAACTTCAAAGTTTATACGAGATGGATCGGACGTTAATGCCAAATTCAGTTTACAATCGGATGAAGAAAAAGATTACCAATACAGGATTGAAATCATTGAATGAAAAATATGAACACTATGATAGTCTACAACGCTTATTCTTACACTACGGTTACCCTACGAAAATAATCATGATTATCTTTAATCGTAATTAAAAGATAATCGCGATTAAACATTTTCTAGTGTGACCGCAATTTTTTTGGATCATGATTAACGATATTTAATCACGATGAACAGAATTGTGTGTAACCGCACTAATCACGATTAAAAAGATAATCGTGATTTAACTCGTGACAGCCATAACTATAGATACTCAGTGCGCAGGAGAAAACTCATTTTTGTGTAGCAAAATTAACATGAATACAGTAACACTCTTTAATCTGATCAATAGATCTGTTGACACCGGCTACTAATAAACCTTCTTGTACTTTTTATCGGGTGCCACAATTCCGATGATATGCTATTTCATTCGATACCATTTCATCTTTTAACAAACTTAGCAACAAGTTTGTTTCGTCATCAGACCACCAAGATCTTTTTGCCTTCGTTTTATTCTTTTAACTCTGCGTAGTCATTTTTAACAAAAAAAAGTTATTATTATAAAATTATTATTAATTATTTATTTATCGATCTGTAACAGAGCATAGTAATGCCAGAAAAATTCTTTAGTAGGCAAAACAGAGTTCAGGCTGATTAGTTATTGCAGTTGAGCAGTCATATGCAAGCGCCGCTATCATGATCCTTTTTTTGATAGAGGTGATTAAAGTTAATCGTGATTAAAGTTAATCGCGATTAAAGATAATCATCTTCCGAACATGATTATCTTTACTCATGCTTTTCAAAACAATCGTGATTAAAGTAGCGGTTACACTACTAGTTTAATCACGATTAACAATCACGATTAAAGATAATCGTGAAAGATAATCGTGATTATCTGCGTAGTGTAACCGTAGTGGTAGCTAATCGTTTTGCATGTTGATATACAGACATACGTCCACAAATCAATGTCATTAAATAATATTTTTACTTTTATCCTAATTTTTCTTCATTAAAAACTAGTTCATTTGACTAATTTATTATATGGATGATCATTGAGTCCCTTCTAGGTAAGCATCGATTAATAATCGACGTTAGGGCATTGAGAGAAATCGTTTCGAATCGATTATATAAAGATTAAAGATAGATTGAAGTATCTCTTAGACCTACCGAATGTCTCATTTTGTAGAGAAATGTTTGCTCTACAAAACTGAAACGTTAGAAAAGCTTTAATGTTATATGTAGATAAAACATAATAAATCGAAAATGTACCAAAACCACAAAAGAATGATCGATGAGCGATTGAAATATTTTTTCGCGATTTTGCACATTTTTGAATGACTCTATTTCTATTAGAAATAATATTAAAACTTTTCTAACGTTTCAGTTTTGTAGAGCAAAACATTTCTCTACAAAATGAGACATTCGACAGATCTAAGAGATATTTTATAATCGATTCGAAACGATTTCTCTGAATGCTACTTTATGATGTGGTCTTACGTTTCTAATTTTCCTTCCAGTACGTTTGAACTATTCACGTCGCGTCATCTTCAATTCTTATTGCATGTGTATACCGCTACGCATACAATCTCATTTGCATTTCTGCCAGTTTTTCGATGGAAAAAAGAGAAAGACTTCACTGGTAATTTCTTCGGAAATAGAAAATCGTCGTTTTTAATCACTATCAATCAGTTCCTCTATGTCATTGAAATCTCGATGCAGGTATGATTCATGCCAGTTGTCATCGTGCACATTGTTCAAATGATGATTCATTTAACAATAAAACTTAAACTTTCAAACATCATCTGATTCGTTGTATCCAAAACAGAATTCTGTCAATTGCCGCAAGTGTTTTACATTTAAGAAAAAATGCAGAGATAGAATTCTTGAGTGTGAGTACCGAATATTTCAGATCAATTATGATTATGAATATCAAAAGATTGTATTCAAGGAGCTCCCAAAAAATTGAAGATATTTACAAAAAGCAAAGTTTATTCGTTTTTTCAGGAAAGGAAAATTTTTCAATAATTAGAATTCTAAAAATTAGAATTTATTCTGAACCAAATTGTGTCAAAACAAGATAATATATCCGACTAGATAACGTACTTTCAGAGTACTGAAAACACGTAATGCTTATTTTATAACTTATGTAAGAATGTCTGATGCATCAAACCGATGGCTAAACAACAGTGTTTGATTTAAGTTGCATTCTTGCAGAGCACAAACGAAGATAAATCAATTGTAGTATTACCAATCTCACATTGTCGAAGTATCAAAATCAGTTTTACAGAAATAAGAACTCGAAGTTATAACCTTAGGCTAGCAAGTTGTTCTAAAGTTTTACATCATAGCTTTAAACTGATGTTAGAAACTTGATTTACTAGTATCTTTAATTCGTTTAACAAAACACACGTATATAAAATCACGCGAGAGTTCAGTCAAACAAGAGACGGGAAAAATCTAGTATGAATAATAATCATACAAAAAAATAACAAGTAGAGAAATATAAGATAGTTTATTAGTAAGAGCCAACAATTTTTGAAGGATCAACATCTACTCCAGATTGCTGTTGAACTGTCATTGATGCCAATTGTTTTCCAATGCGATCATGTACCTAAAAAAAACAACTTTAATCATATATTTACTGTTAAACTAGCAAAACTGTTGGCTTACATCCATATATTTTGCCACACAACGATCAATACAAACACTTTCAGCTTTTGTTAATTCAGCATCTTTATATCTTGGTATTACACATTTTTTATGACAAGAATTCGTCATCCTAAGAAGAAGAAGAAAAACACACACACACACATATTGTACGATTAGTTATCAACTTATTCACAGTTTTATTGTAAATTACTTTTTATATAAATCAGTCATCATTTCTATCTCAAGATCACCTGCCAATTGTAATTGATTTTGATTAAGTTCACTCGCCATCTATGTCTTAAATAATTATCTAGAAGCTAAATTAAATAATAAAGTAGACTTTTGAATATAGTTGTTTTTATAATTAAAGTTTTGTAAACGACAATATTAGTTGTTAAGTAGAGGATCTTTTAAATCCTAAAGGAATCAAATCATATGTTAGTAAACATCGAAAATACCATGAAAAAATAAAAATTATCGACTATGCAAAAAATGAATTCTAGATTTGAATATTATCGATGAATACGAAATCTAGATTTTTTATCCTCTATTCAAATCTATAGAAACTATCACCACTAGAACCTATCTTGATAAATTCCGACACATAACGGTATTTATGCACAAAACGTTTTGTATTCAACAATATAAGTTTTTAATTAAACTACTGTCAAATTTCTGTTCACATACTGACTCTCATTTATATGCAGATATATATCAACTTTCTTTCAGTAATTTGATAAAAAATCCATGATATTTTTTAAAAAATATGCTAAATTTTCTTTTGTATAGATGTATGAACATATTTTTATGTAATGAAAATTATAAAAGACAAAAATACAACAAAATAAACAATAATATAAAAAAATAAAATACTGTTATTATATGAGAAAAATAAAAAATAAAAACGCATCATAAATAATAACGCAGAATTAGAATCGTTAATTATTATTTCATTGAGATCAAATGTGAAATAATCAAACGTGGAAATTACTTTCGTTTCGTAGAACTATCTCATCTAATAGAAAGAAGAAACAGCATAAGATATTCGTATAAGCACAGGTTATTTAACAAAATAAAAAAGATATTTACACAATAAAAATGGAAGAGAGTTCAGAAATAAACTTGATTGTTTTAAATATGGAATAAAAGAGAAAGATCATAAACTTAACATGCAAGTGTACGATGAACATATCAGGAAAACATATGAGACGAAAAATTGAAAAATTTTTTAATTTCATATGTTTTCCTGATGATGATGATATCAGTGATCGAAAGCTCGAAAATTATCAAAATAAATATTTTAGATTTCGAATAAATCTAAAGTATGTATTTTGTAACAGTTTTATACTTCTATAGTTACTTATTTATTTTATATTGCTCTTCCTATTGAATTTTTATCTTTAACTCACTCCAAGAATGGAGACGTCATTTTTCTAACAATTAGACAAATTGAAAATTTGACTATTAGACTTCAAAAATGTAAATGCGATCTAGAATTCTTACGTTATGGTTCAACACCGACTTTCGTAAAAATAATTCTATGAAAAAAACAAATTAAATGTCAACAACAATATCTAACGTTTAAACGTTATTGTCTGTAACAAGAATACGGTAATCGACATAACAATGCTTGTAAACATAATGAATCCTTAAAAAGTTTAACGAAAAATCTTAAACAATCGGTTTTTTCTGCTGATTATATTAAGATTCAATAAATGCATGTATAAGAAAACTAAGAAAGAATAAAAGAAAGTGATTAAATTCATAATAAGAAATTAGTACGTTTAAATAATGACTCATTAGGTCACAATTATGAATTATTAAGAAATAAAATTGTTCATAATATATTCTCTCACACATTGACGCCAGCAGAGGAAAGGTTATTATGTAGAGGCTGAGAGTTTTCTATTAAAAATAAAATTAAAAATTTTATTGATTTTAAAACTGATATCGAGTTGAACATCTCCAAACTTGAAAAGAATTGTCATACAAGCGTATTCTCTACAATATGCCATAACATCCATGATTATTCACAACAACTAATGAGAACACTAAAACGAAAAAAGATTACAAATGTGAGTGACGAGGAATCTGATATTCTAAAATCATTGAAAATAAGTAACAAGAATATAGTCATATGTCGCGCAGATAAACGGAATGCTATTGTTATAATAGATAAAAAGAACTATGTTGAACAAATCCCCAAAATGTAACACTTTTAGCGAACGAACATCTAGTAGTCTGATGGAATAAAAAGAGGCTGAAATGAATGGTTACATTCGAAAATTGTATGAAGGAAAGGTAATTGATCAACAATTATTCTATCAACTTCATTCAACAAGTGCTTTTTTTAGCTATTACGTATGGACAATCGAAAGTCCACAAACTTGGCTATCCTCTTCATCCTATTATCTTTTCAAATGGCTCTTATAACCATGAACTATCATAATACTTAGCGGACATTTTAAAATCGCCTTTGTCAGTCACGTTCATTTGTAAAGGATTCGCTTCAATTTGTAAAACCGATAATTGGATTAACGACTAGTAAAAATCAAGCTGATTCTCTTTACACGAATGTGTCTGTCAAAGAAGCAATTGAAATAGTTCTAGATATGCTCTTGAAATCGTCTCAGTCACCTAATACTGTATTTAAGCGTGGAAAAAGGAAACAATTACTTGAACTAGCAGTTTATAACGTACCATTTCAATTCATGGGCGTTAATTATATACAATATGATGTTGTACCCATGGATTCATCACTTGGATCAATACTTGCTGATATTTTCACGTCAAAATTGGAATTAAAATTAAATAAATTTTCAACTAATAAGCCAATAGTATGGATTTATTATGTTAATGATGCCTTTTGCATTTTCAAAAGTACTCAAAACATCAATGAATTTTTTCAACGAATTAACGAATGGCATCCAAACATCACATTCACACTTGAAATAGAAACTAACGAAAAATTAGCCTTTCTAGATGTACTGATAATTAGAAATATAACAAATAATAAACATCAAACGACTATATACCGAAAACCGCCGAATACTAATCTTTATTTATTATATGAGAGTAAACAATGTCTTAAATATAAAATAGGACTAATTTGATCTTTAGTAATTAGAATTCTTCTCATTTATTTTATATCTGAATATTTGAAAATTGAAATGTTACAGTTAAGAGAAACGATGTTGAATGGATATCCTGAACATTTCATGAGAAGAACTATTAGAGAAGCGAAAGTGATAGTGAATGAAATTATTCAGAGACAACAATCACAACCAACAACAAATTCTCAACAACACCCGGCAAAAAAGCCCATCTTCTTTACTTTATCGTACTATAGATATGAACTGAATTGAATCTAACATATTCGTTGGATGAATTAGAAAATTATTCAAAAACTTTCTCTCCATCAAATGAGATTGTACTCAAGAAATATGTTACATTAAAAAAATATATTTTTTCCCTTTACAAAAAGGATTCAATGAAAATAAAAGACATAAAGTATGCATGTTGTAGCAGGTTTATACTCTATATTTACTTAACAAAATAGATTTTCAACGTGGGTTTATATGTTTATGTGATTTTTGTGGTAGATTATAACGATCAGGTGGCGGAAGATTGTCAATATTATACCAATCATACTTCTTTTCGAATTCAATATCGTATAGAACCGTTTGAGAATTATTAATATTTGATGAAGAATTTGATGAATCAACTAATTCTGATGGTAGAGGACGAATTGGGATATTAATCTGCCTCGGTGGTGGCGGTGGTGCGATATTTCTCTGTACTTGAACTGGTTGATTATTATTAACAGGTAAATTGTTGATTGTTGAATGAAATTTTTCAACGATTTGTGGATCTAACCGAACTGTATGATTATTGTTCACTTTTACTGCCATTGTTTGAGCAGAAACTGAAGGTGGGGGAGGAGGAGGTGGTGGCGGTGGAGGAGGAAGTGCACGTTTTTGTACTAAAATATACAAAAATAGTATCAATTACAGAGTCAAGTATACACGGTGAAAAACATACATGTACTCCCACTGTTCGCGAATTGCCCCATCGTTTTCTCTGGTTGTAACTGGACTTCGCGTGATGGCTCGCGTGGAGGTAATCGAGGAGGATTTTGTGCGGGAATAAAATTTCTTGTTTCTAAATAAGCAGAGCAACTAATAACAAAAATGATGAAAAAGTGTTTATCATCACGTGTGGTTACCATTATTAGATTGAAAATTTTCGGTTTGTCGAACATTTGCTGGTTGTTGTAAATCCGGTGAACTTAATGGCGGTACCGATGGTATTGGGGGTGGAACAAATGGCTGTGATACCGGCGCTCTGGTGGCTGGTAGCTGCACTGGGTTATTCATTATGGTTGGACGTAAATTTACTTTTAATGGTGACAATACTAATGGTGGTCTGATGGGCATACGAATTAACGGATCATTCGCAGAAGAATCGTTCGTATGCGAACTATTAGTTTTATTACCGATCAGTGGTGAACTTCGATCATTTGTTTTTGCTTTTTTTAAAATTCCTTTACTAAATGAACCAATTTCATCAAGCAGGTCGCTTCGGTTTGCCTGTGAAGCAGCCGGTGGTAATCCACCTAGCGGCGGCATGGGTGGTGGTGGTGGCGGTGGCGGCGGCGGAGGTGGTGGAGGCATGGTGATCAGAGCAAAATAGCTGGTATTCTAAAACTATATCCAATCAATATCAGTTTAAAGACTCTTATTCATGATTTGCCAATATTTGTTTTGGTAATCAATGCAGAAATTTAAAACCAGCTAAAAAACTACCCTACAAGTTATCCACAAAGAAACAAACTTTTCAGGGATAAAAATGTTTTTGATTTCGTTAATAGCGAAAGTATGTGTGCATGCGTTGTGTTTATCATTCAAAAACATTATTATCGATGAATAATAAAAAAAATTTCAGAATTTATTTGTTTTTTCTTTTTCTTCAGGTTATAAATGATAGAAACAAGAAAAAAACACAAGTAAATATATATATACATATATATATATATATTGAAAAAGATACATATGTATCAAGGTAGATAACGGAAAAAATAACGAAAACGAGCGGGGAAAAAGAAAGAAAGCCCACAAACAAATTATCTCAAGTGTAGACAAAATATATGCAAAAACTGATTAAAATATCGGAACTCGTGTTCATGTCAAGGATGTAAGGGGAACAAGTCGAGTTTAGTGCAATAAACTGTTGGATGAACATCCTCACCTTCACCTTCACCTTTACATAGATTGGTTACCACTTCTGAATAACTGGAAAAGCGAATGTGTCTTCGTGCCAGAAATCATTAATATATTATTCTTTTCCTTCTGAAAAAGTTCAAGCTATATCATACTTCATCATTGGGAAATGAAATGAGAATGGTAAATAATTTTAATGTATGTATTTTCTTTTTAATTATTTATAATCGCTTGAAACTGTTCGACATGTTGACTTTGAAAAAAAAACTCTAATATTAAAAAAACATTGAAAATAATATATAAGGCACTTTCAAGGATACTATGTAACAAGAACTAATAATACATCTATCACTGTTATTGCTGGACAGTAAAAATTAAAAAAAGAAAAATCCAAAATAATACTGAATAAAGGTTATACAAAGAAGAGGAGGACAATGCTCAGCAAGAGATATCTTATAGTATTTAATCATACAGAAGTGTAGTGTGAAAACACAAGAAAACATAAAATTAGTTTATTAATTGTCAAATTTTAAACATCAAATACTATATCAGCCCACTATACTATAGTGGACTGGTTATTTAGCTATAGGAAAAGCCCCTGACATTATTTAGCTCTTTGTGAGTGTAATTATCACCTATTGTAGAACATAAAAAATAAAACTAGCAGTATATTACTGTTCATTCTGCTTCATCATGATAAAAGTAAAAAGAGATTAAACCATTTAAACAAAAAAAGAAACGGAGTAGTATCAACCAATGTGACTTAGAGAAAGAAAAGAATATATTATTGAAAAAAAGAAAAAGATAAAAACTCGAGAACATACGTGCGATGCAAGTTGAGCAAAATATATAACAGATTTTCATTTTTTAAAAGCTAAAACTACTTGTATTTTCACTGTTTTATTTTTAGGAAAAAACGAGAAAAGTAAAGAAATAATTGAGCTATCATGTCGTTTGTGTCAAATTTTGTTCTGAATAAACTACCACACCCATATCGAGATCATGTTGTGTCACTTTATGTTTTGATTTCTGCCGACGTTTCATCAAAGGTGGAATTGAAAATAGCATGGCACCACTAACCGTTATAAATAGACCGAATAATAAATAGGGGATCTTGTAATTCCCAAGTAATTCACGCAATGCGCCTGTTAAAGTACAAAGAATTATATTATAATTCAAAACATATTAGAAATGATTTTATGTAAAACATACCGACTATCGGTGAGCCGATGGCAACAGCAACACCTTGAAACAACAATAATACACCGAATGCGTCTGAGAGCTTCTCTAAACCAACCAGATCAACAACAATTATAGACGTTAAACCAACATAACCCCCTAAACAAAAAACGAAAGATTGATTCTAGAAAGATAAGTGTCTAAAAAACATGTCTAACAAACCGGAGAAAAAACCAAATACAGAGGCATAGCCTATATGAAGGGCTAAATAAGGTCCTGCTAATGGTGCCACCATTGTCGCAATACCGGCAATAATCAATGTAATGTTATACAAGGCTAAACGATTGATCTAAACAGATAAATGATATTCTTATATTCCAAAAACTACCAGTAATATACTTTGTTTACCTTTTTATCAGCCAGAAAGCCAATAACAATTCTTCCAATTGTATTTCCAATACCCATTGACATGACAATATAATGTTTTTGACTTTCAGGCACGTGTAAATCCATTGCTAAATCACCAGCAAACGTATATGGTACATTGAAACCAAGACTTGTTAAAAAATTTGATACAGCAAATATAGAAAATACGATATTTCCTAATAATGATAAATCAATAAAACGTGTCCAAATAGACTCTGTTTTTTTCGCTGTAGTTGTCGATAATGTAACAGGATCTTCGTCAGATGATTGCTGTGTATCAACAATAATTTGTCGATGATATTCATCTGGTTGTTTCACAAACATAGGAATATTTTTTAAACTTCCCATATAGAGAACATCTTTGCGTGGAAACTGTTTGAATGATAGTACTGGATGGTGATGATCAGACGATTGTGTCGTAAGGTGGTGTAACGATCTTGTCCACGGCTTTTGTTTATTATTAAGAAATGGTTGAACACTGTCATCACCATTGACAAGCAATAACGGCATAGAAGAATTTCGTTTAGGATTTGACTGGATCATTCCACGTGGAGTTGACGTTTCCTCATAGTTGTTAGTCGCCGATTCAATAGGTCGAATTGGAACGACACCTGCATCTTGACTGGACAATCTACAGGAGAAAAAAAACACATTTTTAAAATGCAAATAGTTTTTTTAACAAATTAATAAAATTTTTTGACAATAATTACCTTTCTGGTACTTCTAGAATTGGTTGTAAATGATTATGTTCGTTGATATTCACTAGCTCATAATTCTTATTATTTCCACTTAATGATTTTTTTTTTAGACGTAATATTTCGCTTGGCTCGTGTGGTAATGGAATCATTAATAAACCGAATAAAATACACATAAATATGATACTCGATTGTATAAGTAATCCACCTTCATATCCAAAATATACTGGCCAACCCGTTATGTAAGGCATTAAAAATGGAAATACCATTGTACCAACACCTGAACCACATACAGCTATTCCCATAGCTGTTGCACGTTTCTTTTCAAAATAATATCCAACACTGACAATAGCTGGTAAATATATCATACCAAATCCAAAACCTGTTAAACACAGATGAAATAAAAAATAATCTATTCAAATATCTTCTACACTTACCTCCAATAATTCCGATTGTAATATAATACCACCATATACTTGCAATCCAAAAGCTAAGAAAAAATCCAAATGCAGCAATAAATGCACCAATAACAGTTATCATTCGACAACCAAAACGATTTGTAAAAATAGTTGCTATTGGTCCTATATTAAAAATTTATCGATAATGAAACAAATAACTTGTGGTTGAACACTTGTTTACCTACGAACAATGTTATTGCCGGCAATATACTAAAAATAGCAGATATGTATTCACGGCCTAAATTTAATCTTTCTTTCATTGGCTGCATATATACGTCACCCATGGCATAAGTAATACCATCCATAATAAAATGTATCATAAATGAACAAAATACAATAATCCAGCCCCATCCACCATCTGGAGCCAAACCAGGATTCTCTTCTAACGTACCACCACTCATTACTTAATCTTCAATCAATTAAACATTTTTAAAGTCTAAGATATAAATAATCTATTTTTTTATGTGAAAATCTACAAATTACGTTTGAATTTATTATATAAATAGACTTTGTAATCATTCAGAAGAAAAACGAATAGAATACATCGAATGAGAATAGGTTACATCATCCTTCATTCATTGTTCCCATTTTTTTTTTATTTCTCTTCAAGATGGTACTAATAACAAAAAAAAAACGTAGATAAGCGCAAACCAAACAGACTGACCAAAACTAATACAACGGTACGATTCTGTATTTTTAAGTAACAATAAGACAACAAATAGATAAAAGAGAATAAAATTGAAAATGTCTAAACATATATTTGAGGTCAAAAGTAAGTATGATAGGCAATTTGTGCATACATTGTACATTTCTCAGCTTTTTTCTATTCAATTACTTTTTAAGAAAAGTAGTAGATAAAAACTACGTGCAATTATTCCAAAATAAAAAAACAGGATTTTATACGTTTATTGTCAAGGAATATAAATTATTATAAGAAAGAAGGTATTTAATCAAATAATTTAATTTCTAGAGGAAATAGCTGAAAGATAAGTCGTCACCGTTCAACTATCGTGGCTTTCTTTTAGACATATTGTAGTTACTTATTTTAAATGTGAATTTAAAAAACTTAATGTCTGAGTACATTCGATCAGCGCAGCAGTTTTTCTTCATTGAAAAGAAAAATAGTCGGCTGTTGCCGTATTGTAAAAAGAGAACAAAATAAGAACGAAAAAAAAACGATAGCTTATCCTTTATATTTCACCTGAAATATCGATATTTGTTATCTATACAGCATAATAGACATTATGACATCGTTACCTACCACTGATGAACAATTGAAAAATGATACCATTTATTAGCGTTTTTGTACTTAAATAAAGAAAATACAACTTGTCTAAAAAAGCCATATGTATTATATTAATATATAAAAGAAAGAAAATTTAAAACGATAAACCAAATTTTTTTCTGATTCTAAAAGAATTTTTAAAAGTTGTTTTTTAAGTTACTCGGTAATATTAGTACGGTATTCTCTTGGTACTTTTATGAAATGAAATATGACACAAATCATTTGTGAAGCAGGTAAAATACTGCTTAATATATTTAGACGCTAGTCAGAGCTAGTGAGTCCACCACTCGCTCTGAATAGCGTATATGCCTTCTCTCTCACTACTTATATCTGTTTTCCTTTCTCTGTTATTTAAACGTTTTACGATTACAGGTCTTGAAAATGAAAGTTGTACGTTACATGATTTCTAATTAAATAAAATTAAAATGAATTTCAAAACAGTTGCTGTTATTCTTACATTTATACTGCTTAATATGATCTCATGACTGCTCATAGCTTTTTAAAAACGTAATTTACTTTATCTTGTTTAAGGAGATCGACATACAAGACAAGCTTCGCAAACAGAAGTATAGAACACTTTTATGTTTACGATTATTCACTTCTAGACATCATACCAAATATTATGAAATGTGGCTAATGATAAATGTAGGTAAGAAACAGGAAGATAACGATATCAAAAAATATGTCTACACAGTTGGACAAGAAAACCGTATATTTAAAGATTTTATACTATAAAACAGTGAATAATTTTTGTATTTTTCAGAAAAAAAAACGTTAACAAAAAGATTTATATAAACATGTATAAAGCAAAGGATCCTTTTAATTATAATAAATTATAAATGGCATAAAGACACAAACTATTTCCATACAATAGAAGATAACAATGAATTTCATATTTATGATTTTTTTAGTTTTTCTCTCAAATTATGCCAATGTTCAATAAACGGGGTTAATGATTCCCATAGTATCTTGTAACCATATTTAACGTACCATCTGAAAGCGAAAACGTTATACCAGTGGATATATATAAAAATACAGCCTCTCGTCACTACAAGTGCCAACAATTTTATATACACTACTCATCATACTGATATCAAGACAGAAAAATAGAAGATCTGATTTCTTGCTGTTAGAAAATAAAATCGAAAACTATACGTACACCCCATATAATACACCTCCCAAATGTGCTGCATGATCGAGAAATTTCCATCTGAGTACAGTACCAACAACATCCAATGAGATCATTCCCATCAATGCCTACAGAAAAAAAAGTTGAAAAATTTTACACAAAAGAAAATATTGAAATTTAATTACAGATTGTGCTGAAAATGTAAAAAATGGGAGAAATATAATTGATAATTGCGCTGTTGGAAATTGCATGCATACAGCGCCTAATACTGTCATCAATGAGCCAGACTAGAACAAAAAAGATGAATAGAGACAGATTAAAAGAGATTTTATCACTTACAGCTCCTAATGAAATATTCGGTGTTTTGGTAACAATTTTGAATACATAACTTGCCAATGTACTAATAATACCTTAAAAGAAAAAATGGACAAAATTTATTGCGAAAACTATTTTGGTTTTATCTTACCTCCAGATAAAAAAGTAGCAACAAATTGTTCTTTCCCAAACAAATGAACAACGGGTTCACTAAACGACCATAATACATACATATTACAGAATAAATGAAAAGCATTATAATGACTGAATGTTGATAGAATCATTGAACTGAGATATGCTGAAATCAGATATACATGTCAAAGTTAAGCTTTTATATGCTACAGTAGCATACGTTTAAATGGACTTGATGTAAAATATTTGAGAAGAAATGGTTCCAAACTTTTCCTGCGCCATAGAAGAAATACAATCACATTTAACGCAATTATCTTGCCAACTAAACGCTTTGATTCTGGTATATCTCGCCAAATGTTTCCAAACTAGAAAGAAAAAAATTCGACCAATTTTCTAAAACGGTACACTAAATGTTTTCAATTGAATTTACCATACTGCTACTGTGACGATCAATCGTTTTTTTTAACCAATTATCTTTAACTTTACGTATTTGTCGTCGTTTACTCTCATATTGCCATAAAGCACACGTCACATATGAACAGCCTACAAACTTAAATGGAATCAGTTATTTTTATAGTAAATGTATGACTGAAGACTACGATAAAAGAAATATTTCATTGTTTATACCCCAACAGTGAAGAGAGTTGGTTTAATGAGCAATCGAAATAAATGTTTTTCTTGTGTTTGTTCAACCTTAACGACTTTTGTTTGATCAAGATCTTTTATCGTTCGTCGTTGTCTATTTAGTGTTTTTGATATAGGAGATGACTGAGTACGAAATTTTTGAATTAGTAAAAGCACGGGTGATTTTGTCGCAGAACTGGAGGGTATTCGAAGATGAAAATGAGGACGTAATAAGACGGTCCATGAAACCCACATGATCTGAAAATAATAGTACAAAAGACTCAACTTCTTTAATTCAACAGTGTTATTTTAAATAATAACTTTGAATCCTAAATCATCTAAGTATACTAGGGCTCAGATAAACTAGGACTGCAATCAACCGAAAAAGCGGCGCAAATTACGTTGGTTCTAGTGATCTGCCCCTAGCTAGTCTCAGTCGTATACTAGATATCTGATTAAAAATAAATTATGCGATGATTATGTTAAGGCTTTTTCAAAAAAAGTTTTATCAAAGAACATTAATGTTTTATGATTGGTGGATGAGGGCAAGCACCAATAAAATTTTTAATTGTAACCTTTCGCCTTAACTGAGTTTTTTGAGTCTAGAAATTTTAAAGAGAACACTTTTTGCTTTATCATCAAATCCTTGATTAATCTATTAATTATTTTGCTGTAACGGCATTTTATAGAGTAAGGAAGCTAGCACCATCTATATACAGCGCTATTAAGTAAGTTTTTTAACGATCGAGAAATAATTTTCTCAGAGAATGAAAACGCTGTTATATTTTAGCTTATTTAGATAAAAAATACTGTGAAGATACCAAATACTATATGTAAACTCTATCTGTCCTCAGAGAGACATTCTGTCTTGTGACACAAATACCAAGTCTGCTGTACTGCGTACACGACTGCCTCAGTAGATACATCATGCATCGTGTTTGATAGATGGAAAAAAGTCACTTTTGTTTATATTCTGGAATTGCGTATGCATTGTGTTCTCTATACAATATGTCAGAACAAGTATATTTAAGATTGTTGAGCATTTGTGACCCGAATCGCGTATGTTCAAGATTTTGTTTCGTTTTATGTTTTGATTTGTATTATAATTTAAGCATATATATTTTGTGATAATTGCCATAAAGTTTGACATTATTATTAATTTTTAAGGGGAGATTTTTCTGAGAAATGAAAAAAGTGTGTATTTGATATGTGATTGAGTAAATACGTTATTATAAGCCTAGATTAGGTTGTGTGATGGAATAGAGAATATGTCAGAATTATAAAGATAATTTTTGAAATTATTATGATTTTCTTCATACGTGAAATTTTTTTCACCGTCCTTCTGTTATAGTAACAGTAATACATTGTATAACTTCTTACAATGGGTTTTGGGAGATGAACAACTTAGAAAGTGGTAGGAAACAGTCATTTAGAAAAACAATTTTATTCTAATAGTTTCTGCCTTTTTGAAATCGATGTTAATTCAAGTCTACATATTGACTAGAAACAAATCTTTTTTATTTGTCTTCAGAGATTAAATAATTTATTGTTTAAGTGTTATCTAATTTTTTAGTTGCGTAAGTTTTAGTTATAGATTTTTGTTCTTTTCTGTTTTATCATTTTTACACTGTGCAATTCTTGTACGGCGTCATTCTTCTTTTATAATATTTCGCAAAAAAATGTCGAAGAGTAATACGACAGGTTGGTACATTATTGACCGGTCTCAATATTATGCTACGTTTAAACATTTCAATTACAAATTGATTTTGCTTACAAAATTTTTTTTTTAAACTTAACTTAAATGAAAATTCTACTCACAGATAATGAACGCTTACTAGACTAGTATAAAGATTTCACAGAAATAAATACTAAGAAATAAGTTAGTTTATCATGAAAAAGAAATAGTCGCTGTTGCTTTTCTTCCCTGAGTAACAACATACCTACACATATGCTTATCTTCTCTTTTTTTATTCATCTTCACTGCAGGTTGTATAACGTTGACGAAGGAGAACATTTCGGTTGTCAATAAACATAGAGTTGCAAGTGTTTGAGTCAATATATATATATATATATATATATATATGAATCGCCTGCTACTAAAATTGACTACGTAATAATATTTTTTCGAATAAATGTAAGTTATCTGAGAGAGTAAAAGAATAATATCAATTTTAATATATAACTTGATAGATCGATGATCTTTATTTACTCTTTGTACATCAAAGAATTCTGATGAAGTTGACGGTGTGTAATATGTCTCAATGAAAAAACGGTGAACATATCGAATCTAAATTAAAGGAAGAATCCATAACGATTGGCATGAATTAATCACCTTGCTTTGCTGCACTCTACTTCAAAATTTGTAATTCGTCAGACAAAGTGTTCTTATATCTTATTAATATTTTATAGTGTTCTGGAATAATTGTAGAACATACAAATTGATTTTTTTGTCTGTTAATGGCTGTTCTTGAATCTGTTCAATACAATCTCTTTCATTGATCATTTCACCATGATACTTGTTAAAGCAAACGAGTTTGTATGCGTATGCAATATCCTTTTTCATACAATATTCTATTCAATTACTAAATGACATTTTGTACGTATAATGATCAAGGATTGTCATGTCAATATGAAAGAAAGTATAAAAGAATAATAGTTAAACAAAAGCAGAAATAACTGAGTCTTTTATTTGCACTACGGTGACAGAGAGAGAGAAAATCAAGATCGTGCTACTCCCACCACTATGTGCAATATAGTCATTATTTTGTGTAAATACAAACAGTTTATTTCCTCTCTCATTCTGTTGTCTTCTATGGCGATGAGATAAAGTCAAGTTTAGATTGGCATTTAAAATGATGAGTGAATGAATATTATTCATGAATAAAAAAGTACAGAAACATATGTAGAAAGTGATGAATTAACACTCCATGTTTTGTGTACGTTGTTACGAATGTTGGATAAGTCTTCTAATAATTACTGAATAGCAAGGCCAGAATAGCCTTACAATGAAATCCTAAAAGTTCAATTGTTATAATATACATACGTATAATGGACGTAATGGAAAAACTTTTTCAATTAGCATAATCACAAGTCGAATGATAACAAAACATTTTTCATGTTCATGATCAAACTGTGTATGTATGTTCTAGATTTATTAATCTCTTGATAGAACAATTTATAATGGCACGATCAGACTCGAAAAAAAAATCCGAAATACCCCTTCGAAGTCATAAAGGAAAAAAGACAGTTACAGGTATGAAAAACAGTCTATAGATATTGAAATAATCAACATACTTTTTCTTATCATCTCAGATATTCCCTATTGTATTATATTTATTCTATTTATCATTTGTTTTGTTTTGTTAGATTCGAAAAAAAAATCTGAAATACCCCTTCAAAGTCTTAAAAGAAAAAGATCTTGTACAGGTATGAAAAATATTCTATAGAAATTGAAATAATCAACATACTTTTTCTCATTATCTCAGATATTCCCTGTTGTATTCTATTTATTCTATTTATCATTTGTTTTGTTATATTGAGTATATTTGCCTTCCAAGAAGGTTAGTTGAATCATAAAATTTGTCTAAAATGAAAATATCTTAAACTGTCTGTGTTTTCAATTTAAAGGTAATCCAAAACAGTTAGTATTGCCAACGGATTCTGAAGGAAATTTATGTGGTAGCGGAGATTTTAAGGATAAACCATATCTTTATTTTTTCGATTGGACTGAATGTTATCGAGTGTTCGACGTGACAAAACAACTTATTGATGGGCGTCCCTTTGTTTGTCCAACAACTCAAGTTTGTGTGGATAAATGTCCAACTGGAAATTCTTATCATCGTTTTTGGGATAGTTACAAATCCAATATAATATGTAAATATAACATCAGTGCAACCGAAGATAATATTAAAGATCTTGTAAAAAACAAAGAGTGTGTATCATATACGATAGAAAGTAAACCATTATTTCACAGATGTGTACCGAAAGATATTGCAAACTTGTTGAATAATGTTATTCCGGTATGTTAAGGAATGCTCCTGTGAACAAAGCAAGGGGGAAAAAGCATACTTCTGTACTTCTGGTACTTCTTCGTACTTCTTCGTACTTCTCCGTACTTCTGAAGTATGAAGTACGAAATACGAAATCCCGTATTTCGTACTTCGTACTTCAGAAGTACGGAGAAGTACAAAAAAGTACGAAGAAGTATCAAGAAGTACGGAGAAGTACCAGAAGTACAGAAGTATGCTTTTTCCCCCTTGGAACAAAGGCTATCGACTGCATATATCGAAATCATATTTTACTGTATTTGAAGGTTAATGGTACCAATGTAACAGATTTTAACGGTGAAGTTGTAAGTGTTTCAAAATTAAAGGACGGTGTTAAATATTTTGTTGAATTATTAAACTTGAAACAAATTGGGATATTTCTTGTTGAAGATTTTACAACTTCGTGGTATTTAATATTGATTGCACTTAGTTTAAGTGCAATTCTATCGGTAATTATAATCCATATTTTTAATTCATAATTTTACTAATATTTCATTATCTTTTTTAGTTTATTTGGATTGTACTGCTGCGTTGGTTAGCTAAACCGCTCATTTGGTTCGGTATAATTGCATTTATTTTAATGTTAGCATTAGGTACAGGATTTTCCTTTCTGGAATTTCTTGAATTACGTACGAAAAATAATAATACAATTGTCGACGACTTTAAATTTGTTGCTGATGCATCCTATTATCGTAGTTTACCTATTACATGGCTTGTAGTTGGAATTATATGTGCATTGTTGTTATTAATTTCATGTTTGATATTAATTGCCATATTTAAACGTTTAAGACTAGCATTAGCCCTTCTACAAGAAGCATCCAAAGCCGTCGGTTACAATTTTTTCAGTTTATTTTGGCCATTTATACCATTTGTACTACAATTAGGTGTATTTGCTTATTGGGCGGTTGTAGCTGTTCATTTAGCATCAGCAGGAAAACCCATTTATCGTATTGCTCTTAATAACGACACAGATAATCTTACAACTACAACACTGAAAAATGGCGCGATTTGTAAGCCATATGAATGGCATAATACATCAGAAGGACAATGTGTTTTTTTTGAATATGGATATGACCCTGAGGTTAATTTAGATAAAATTTTAAACGGTATAACAATTTGAACATAATACTTTTCATGAAAATTGTTAAAACATTTTTCGTTTTAGGAACCGGCAAACATTTCAATTCATTTATAGCATTTGTTAATAAAAATCAATGGTTACCACAGTTCTTTTCCGTGTTTATGCTCTTTTGGCTCACTCAATTTATCGTCGGTCTAGGACAAATGACATTAGGTATGTAGTTTTATTATTTTATCACTTTGTCATTGTCAGCTCAACTATTACATTTTTTTTAAATAGCTGGTATCTATGCGCGATATTATTGGAATCGTGAGACAACTGGTATGCCATGTTCATCATTATGTGCATCATTAACACGTGCCTTACTATATCATTTGGGAACAATTGCAATGGGTTCATTAATTATTGCAATTGTAAAACTGATACGTGCTATATTAGAATATGTCGAAGGAAAAGTAAAAGCAAAAACTGGCCGTATAGGAACATGTTTATCTTGCTGTTGTAAATGTTGTCTCTGGTGTTTGGAAAAATTTTTAAAATTTTTAAATCGAAATGCTTACATTTTGACAGCCATCTATGGTAAGCTCTGAATACATGATCATATTCTTTTATATGTTGTTCATCTTTTCTGAATACAGGGAAAGGATTTTTTACATCCGCTCGAAAAGCATTCAAAATAATAGTATCAAATCCACTAAGATTATTAGTTATTGATAAAGTATGTGATTTTCTGATATTTTTGGGAAAACTATGTATTACTCTTGGTAAGTTGATTAGTTTAGTATTCATCATATACTAAATAAATTTCTTAATTTTTAGGTATTGGAATATTAGCATATTTCTTTTTTACTGGACGAATTGCCAGAGCTGAAAAATATGTACCAGAACTTCATTACTACTTTATTCCTTTATTTACGATTATTATTGGTACATATATCATTTGTTCGTGCTTTTTTTCGGTCTTTTCTATGGCCGTTGACACATTGTTTATATGCTGTCTGGAAGATCTCCAATTACACGACGAAAATCCCAATCATAATCTGATGATGTCATCAGGCCTTCGAAAAATATTTAAAATTAAAAAATGATAATGATTGTGATAACGAAATAGTATTAACCAAATATATATCTCATAATATGATGAGAATGAATCGTTTTTAATGTATCACGTATACAATACCCGATGATTTGTTTCTGTGATAATTTCTTTACATTTTATATTTTCTCTCTATGTCACTCTAGTGACTGCTGTGTATAATAAACTTGACATTGTCTACCGTTATTTCTATTTATTTTGCAACAGACTTTCTAAATTGTCTAAATCGTTGTTATGTATATTATGCTGTGCTTTTTCCAATATTAGATAATGGTTGTTATTTGAATGTATTATTTTTAATAAAAAATATGTATACGGCAAATTATTGTATCCCAGATCAAAGAATCTTATATACGCGATCAGCTCAGTTCCTATTAGATCTCACAACAGGACCTCATCATCTGATTCCATCTGATCCTATGAAATTAGATAAGAAACGCATCTGATATCTTAAAGCAAGAAATATCAGAAAATTCTACAACAGAAATCCTATCGTTTTTATAACTCGTAGGATTCTAACAAGATTTGTTGACTGATGATGGGTGTTTGAGCTCACATATACATGATAAATCATCTATACTTAGGTTTTAAACGGAAGAAAACTATTTATAGATAAATCTTCAGTTCAAATGTTTCGCAGAATTCGTGTGTACAGATTTCATTTTTTCAAAAGACATAGATAACAAGCTTTAAATTTTCAAACCTGTTCTATGAAGCGAATGTATCAATCGAATATTGTTTAAATTTTCTATCTGATTTGATTTCTGAAACATAATGACCAATTTCCTCGTTAATCTTAAATGAAATAGAAGTTGTTATAGATAGTGTTGTCGATTCTGTTATACCATAGTTTTGAAGAAATATATTCATTGACTATAATTGTTGTTTACTATTTTTTCGATTGTAAAGAGGTTAGAAATCTTAACAGGTTTAATAAAATACATGTCTTCTAAAAAGTCTAAAACTACGTTCAAAATAGAAGATGTATAGCTTTTTAACCGTATCGAATATGAATATCAAGTTCGTTAAATGAAGATATACCAATTCATCTTATTGGGCTTAAACATAAAGTAATCTACAAATAAGAAAAATCTATACAAAGCTAAAAGCTGTATGAAAAATTCGCCGATAGTACTATTACCGTGAAAATCCTTAAAACAGGAAGATCGTTATTCAATATGCAGTTTTTTGACAACTTCGTAAACGCAGAGAGTATACAGAGATTCAAATGTTAAATCTGTCGAAATTTCTAAAAGAAAAATTTACATTTATGACTGAACATTAAAGTCTAGGATTCTACTCTGTCTAGTAGTTTTCATCCATTATTAGCATGACAATTCTCATTTTGAAAAGCCCTTTTTCGAAATTTTACTCTTTCTTTTCCCTCTACTTTTCCAAGAGTACGGACTAACCACTGAGAGAGAAAACATAGTGGGTAATCACATAGAAATTAGGTGAAAAAACGAAAGTGAATTTTTCGAAAATTCAAATACTATCTAACATACATTAACTAATCCACGATTTATTGGTGAAAAAATTTTGATCCAAGTGTTGAATACGGTTAAGAAAAGTATGTCGGAATTTTCGGCCAGTTTTGTCAGGCTTTTCAAACAACCGTTGTTTTAGCCTGCTAAAACAAATTCCAAGAAACTGAAACACATATATTCTGAAAGCTCAGCTTGCTAGCTATCGATTCAAATGTTAAACTTTTTATTTTAAAGAATTTCATAAGGAGAAAAATGGGATTTTCTGTGGACTAGGTGTTTTCCCACTACACGTACGTAGTATAGTGGGTGCGCCATTTAGCGCCAAGCTCCATTCGAGCTGAAACTTTCAGAAAATATTCTTCTGTATGTGGTGCGTCTGTATAATTAGCACAAAGTTGCAGAAATGTCTCTTTGCAGAGTTACAGATTTCACAAAAACCGCACGTTTGTAGAGGTTTTTCGCTGGTTTTTTTGCTTAAAAGTCATTTTTCCCCAAAAATAAGGAAGATTCGGTTTAGAATTTATAAATCGTTTCAGAAAAAGAAATTCCTTACTATACCAAACGATAGACAATTTAATTCTCTACAAGACTGTATATTCATTTTTAAGACTCATCTTTGATGTTTGGCACAGTAAGTTCTAACAGGAAAAAGCGCCAAACTTCTTAACTGCACCTTCAAAAAAATCGATTTTTTTGCGCAAAACCTCGCTAAAAATCACTTATTTAACAACTCAAGGTATATCGAAAAATTCAGCAAGAAATTTTCTACAATATAATGCTTAACAAAAAAAGATTTTTTTAGATGAAATCAAGAGTCTTGCTTAACAAAAAAAAATTGCTTAACAAAAAAAGATTTTTTTAGATGAAATCAAGAGTCTTTAAGAAAGATCATTTTCTCCTATTCTTCGTCCATCTTAGCAACAACCAGTATTCCCTAGTTTTTCAGGTAAAAAAAGTAGTAGATTTATTCGTAGGTATACAATCTAATAGAGCGCGAAATTCTGCATTTTTTGGTCTGTAAACTAATGATTTGAACTTTGAATTTTATACTGGGATAGTCAAAACCTTTTCTTAGTGCTAGAAACTTCGGTGGGCTTGGAAGTTTATGTATTAAAGCCACTAGAATTAAAATAAATTTTCTTCAAGTAAACGCTTTTGTAAAGCATGAAATTCTTCACTATTTGACTATAATAAAATTATTTCAATTTTTTTTATAGTCATTATAAGCAATTAAAAAAAGAGAGCAGTTTACGCTTTAAAACTGCGTGGTACAGTTAAAAAATGTAGAGCTTTTTCTGTTAGCCTTATTGTGCCAAACATCAAAGATGAATCTTAAAAATGAATATACAGTCTTGTAGAGAATTAAATTGTCTATCGTTTGGTATAGTAAGGAATTTCTCTTTCTGAAACGATTTGTAAATTCATTGTTCAAGAAATCGTTTCAGAACTTGTGGAACACCCTTTATTGATGATTTACCTAATGACATAGAAAGTGTTGTGAGATTGTTCGCAGATGATGTTATTCTCTTAAATCACCATAAAGATTCAGCTTTCTGCGAGCAAAGTCTAAACCGAGATCTTAAAAAAAATAGAAGAATGGTCAGAGAAATGGTATATACCTTTAAACCCATCAAAATGTGAGTCAATTACTTTTTCTACGCGATATCATCACAAAGATACATCATCTTTTAAACCGTTGTTATTGAACGGTTCATCTATCGCAGAAAAAGAAGAAATAAGATATTTAGGTCTACTGCTATCCTGCTACTTAACATGGACCAGTCATATTAACAAGATTCTGCTTCAAGTATCTTCTATAGTCGGTATAATGAAATTTTACAAACATACACTACGTAAAAATGTTCTTGAGATTATTTATAAGTCTTGCGTTTTATTGGTTTTAAATTATGGCTCAATAATCTACTCACTGACTGCAGAAACGAATCTCGTTAAGTTAGAAAGTCTACAGTATCAAGCGGCGTTAACTGTCTCAGGAGCTATGAAAGGTACATCGA
>CAJNOQ010001445.1:0-31524 GCA_905250885.1 Didymodactylos carnosus
AAGAATACCATTGGATAGCCCATGAAAGTCTCTACAAACTGAGCTAGTCAGAATATCGAGTCAGGTTGGGCCAGTCGTTAAATATATGGAAAAGAAGCGTTTGGGTGGTCGTTCAAGATCGTTCAAGCTTTTTGAATGTTTTTCACTGATAATGTGAACTGGGAAGACTAAAGACCAGATACTCTTGATCAGCGTTAAATTCCCTATCGAATGATTTATGATTAAACCAAAAATAAAATAGTGTTATAATTTTGAGTTTGGAGCATCTTATCTTACCATGAATTTTCTATATCTGAAACTGATGCACCCGCTGAACAGCTGCATATGGGGACGAACATTTCATACCATGAGCTATTCTCGTTGTGCTCTACAAAATGGCATAGGTCTCTACTCAAACGGCGCGTGACATCTGGGAACGTTCCCTCGTGAGACTATTTCATTCTCAAAAAAAAAACTTATATCGAAGTTTTGTACATAGTATAAACCTGTTGAAAGCAGTGTGCTGTTGGCTTTGTATAGTGTAGTGTATTGAAGAATGTTTTCATTGAACTTTAGAGTCTAACAGATGAAAGTCCTTGATAGCAATTGGTATGCATGGGAAGAGAAATTCATACTTTGTGTTTCTTGTAATACTCTCAATGCAGACCAGATATGATGCCGCTGAAAACGATGTAACTTTTGCAATGTTTGTATGGATTGCTTAGGTACTTAAAGCGGTGGTATTTTTCGTTTTCATTTTCCTAATTAACACTGGCGGCATAAAGTACTTAATTTGTAGCAGGTGGTCGAAATTCCAAAAGTAACATTACATATTTGTTTTAATAATCATCTTAGCATCACACGCATATATCAAGCAGCCTAATGATGTTGCATTAATATGTGTTATGTATATTAAAATTAAGCCTGAAAACTAAAAGAGAACTAAAACTAGATTGCAATTGTGCTGCGTACAAGTCGCGATGTCGACAGACCCTGGTCATATGAACCGAGACAGACAGAGAGATCATTAAAAAATTGAAATTAAAAATCTCTATGTGCTACTGTTTGATTTATAAAGAACCAAAGAATTAAAATATATTGAGTAAATCAAATCAATACAGATATATTTATTTGATATTTTGTCTCAAGAACAAATGGCGCCGGCCAATCAACTCTCAATCAGCCGACCAATCATACAAGAAAAGTTTCTTAGCCCAAAAAACATTTTACTTCTACTTGTGTAGTTTATGGCGCCGAATGTGGACTTAGTTTTAAAAAAAGAACGTGCATTGATCAATCTCCAATGTCGAGAGATTGTCGTCCCGTTTTCAGAACTTTTCTGAGTAGCGTAGTTCGCTACATCACGTCGTGCACATTTTGTAAAAAAATGACTAAACAAAAACAAAACAAAAAGAAATCCCAGAAAAAGCACATAATGTCTGTCGACATAATACAAACTAAAATCTAACAGATTTTGGCTGCTGGTAGCTATTTTGCTGGAAAAAACCAAGTGCCTTAACCTAATAAATTTCAATAACTTGAATTTTTTGACCATTAACTTATCACTTGAGTCTCTTGAAATTAGCGAAACTTGTTCAGATTTTTCTGCTCGTTCGATCAAGCACTCTTTTTTTCAACAAGAAAAAATTAAAATATGATAAAAGTCTACTGTTTCGATTTTTTTTCTGGAGCTTTTTGTATAAAGTCGATAACTCACTCATTTTAAGACTCTAAGGTTTAAAAACTGGGGTTTATGGGTAACTGTGAACGCTTTATCTAATGAGATCATAAAAAATCGTTTTAATTTTTGACTATGTTACGGATACTTTGCGTGATGCTTGGTATCTCTTACAAATCCTCTCATAAGATAGTCCTAAAGAACAAAAAAGTAGATTAGCATGAACATTGTTAAAAAAGAATTGTTCAATGTGTCGAATGAAACTGTTTTCTGGGCTCCTGAATTTTTTTTAAAAGAAACCTGAAAAATGTTAGGCGCACATCTGAAAAACCTAGCAGGTATTTTGATATTTTTATTCTCACCCCTGTATATGTAGTTCTTATTTTCAGTTTTTCTCCTCGCCTTTTGCACTCACAGAACTCATTTTTTTACCAAAAGATTCCCCATTCACGATCTTTGGTAGACACACAATGAGCTATGCTTAGAGATGGTCATTTGAGCGGAGTAAGATTTATTTTCCGCTTGAACTGCCATTGTTTTGCGACAAAATTATTTAATATTTAGATATTCAAGAATAAGAACTCGCCTGCTAGTATTTGCTTGATTTACATGGCTGATTGCATTTTACAATGAACTTGTTTATGCTTGTCCTTATGTTTTATCAAAAATTTTTGGAAAATATAAAGTTTCAGAATGCTTATGTGTAGGTTTTCTATAGACACGGTCGCTGGAGAACCCAGATGAAAATCTCTTTGAAATTTGTAAAGCATACCATTGAAAAGAGCATCTCTGAAAACCTATAAAAGAAGTTTTTATAGACTTTCGGACTGCTTTTATAGCTAATGTCCGCCTGGCCTATAGAAAAATGCACACTGTGCGAGTGAGCTGGGGTGGGCTCAGCTCACCCACTAATTGGTTTCGCCCCCTCCCCCCACTAATTCACACTACTCTGCGCTAATGTCTACCACTTTGAAAAAATTTGGGACAGGGCCCACCCTCTAACAAAATCCTGGCTACGCCACTATTCTCCGAGCGTGCACTCGCTTTTTCCTTGAAATCCACCGGATGAAATGATCCGTCCAGTTTATAAAGCTTGTCAAGTAACTCGTTGAAATTCGTGACTCACCGAACAGTCACAACAATGTACTGTATAGTAGTAAATAAAACTGTGAAGTTACATTTATGCAAGAAACAAAAGATTCTAAGACCATGTTTATTCAAACTCTACCCACGTTATCATAATTAATCGTGTCTAAAAAATGCTTTCGGTCGGTAATGCACCTGTTTGACTTGATATAAAAAGGATATGATAGTCAACTACGGGTATTTCTACTGATGTTGTTTTTAGATCTGTATGATTGTCGAGGAAATTAGAAAGTTTGATGTGAGCGCCGTTATCAGGGTTTCGGTTGTTCTTTGGGGTGGGAGGGGCTAAAAATTTTGCTTCGCAGAAAGTGGTTGGCGAAAAAATGTTTTCGAAATTTTTTGGTACAAAGTTGCTGGTGGAAAACGTCAAAAAGTTTGCCAGTAAGTTCAAAAATTTTTTACCGGGAGGGGCTAGCACCCCTGCTTTGGAAACCTGATCATTACATGACATCTATTCAATCGGAATATTTTTTTCTTCGCGTGCATTAGTTGAAAAAGTAAACTTTTTTGAAAAATGCTTATTACCATTGGGTGCATGGTATGATTGTTAATTCTTACATGTATGTATTTGTTTTTTCTTTTGAGTCAAAACAAGACGGATAATGATCGAGAATGAAAAAAAACTAGGATGACTTTTGTAAAGTCTCACATTTTAAGAAACGACTCTCTCTCACACATCCCGTAACCAAACTACACCAAAAACATCGTCACATTCATTCCTGATTACAGTTTCAAGTGGTCTGGTGGTTAATTAAACCAAGATCGATGCAGTTTCTTGCGCTGATTCGGAATAAGTCATTTTTATTCAATAAAAACATTTCTGGGCCGAGATAACTGAGAGATACCTGGAAAGCCAAGGGTTTTTTTGAAACCAGTATGTGAGTTCATGAATATTTGTGCTAATTTGTGCTAACTGTGGTGATAACTTTCATATAGGAGAACATTCTGGCAAAGTTTGATTCAGGTCCAAAGAGGGATGTGAAGGGGGCTCTCACTTTGCTAAACTTAGCCGTTTGGAAAACCATTTAAGAAAAAATTTTATTTTTTTCTCAACATTCTTTAGCTCAAACTGAAAGTTTTTTTACTAATATACCCTAAATGATGCGGAGATTCAAAATTAACAAAACATTTGCTGACTGTACTAGTCATTTTTGTGTAAAAAATTAATTTATCTGACCATCACGCTATTTTCAGGCTAATTTTTAATTAGCTGATTTTCCACTACAGTTGAACTTCGTAGCAAAACTTCTAACGCCATTAAATAGCCCATAGTTTGAAGTATATGTTGCACTGTTTAAATCGTTCATAAGTCAGTTTTTATATTTTCGCCTAATGTCCGCCTGGATGCACACTGTGACTCGGTGGCTACGCCATTATTGGAGAAGTTCACGTGTCAATAACTAACCGTATCTACGAGAGATGTTCGGATTCCGGAATTTTTCTTACAAAAACTTTGCGACTAAATGAAAGTTTATTCATTGATAATTTATCACTACTACATCTAAATTATTTAACATCATGACCATTTTTCCGCGAGGGTTTTAGTGAATTTTCCTAAGAATTTTACTCAGCACAAGTGTTTTTTGGACACGTGGCTTGTTTTTCCAAGAATCCTCATAATCATTAAACACTTTTTTGTCGCTACTATCTACATACGAGAAGTATAAAATAAGTATGCGACAATGATTCTTTCCGTAACTTTTACTTTAAAATCGCTATAAATAACGCTTTCTATAAGGAGTAATGTGTAAGTGATGAAATTTTTCAAAATACTCACCAAAATATATCGCATGTTCTCCCTTGTGTAGCGATATTGTACAAAGAAATAAGCAAAATAATCATCATATCATCGAGAGAAAAACAAATAAGTTCATGCAGAGTGGTGGAAAAGTGTTTTTTCGTACCTAGCACACTCGATAATCCAGAAGGTTTCTATTTTCCACGAGACGTATTGCCAACGACTTGACTTTTCTCAACTTGTCATTACAAAAAGTGTTCTCTTTTCGATGCTAAAAACCGCATGGTATTATCTGTTTTCAATAAAAATTTATTTAGTAAATGAGAGACTCCAGTGTAACTTGGAAACCGATAGTAATATTATTTTCCTATCGAAATTTTTCTAAATATCCCTCGTCAAAAATAGAAAATCTTACGGGTTACCGAGTGCGGTGAATACGAAAAAACACTTTTCTGCGACTTTAAGGGACCCCGCTCAGAAATGGCGATTTTCGGTCAAAACATCGATTTTGAGATAAGCACATGGGAAGATAGCCTGTAGTGTCTACTTTTAGAATCTATATCGCTTTTGGTTACAAAAATGGTTTTTCGCGGATTTTTAGCAAGTTTTCTAGGAGCCTCGAAAAAGCGGCTCTTCAAATAATAACTTTTTCCTGGATTCATTATGCAATTAAAATTTTTCTATACAGACAGATTTATAGAGCAAACGTTTCTGATCAAAATAAGACCTCATACAACTCTGCATGACTTTGTATCAAAAATTTACAAGGATTTTCCTGGAAGTTCTAAAATTGAGTATTCCATACAGCGTTTAATACAGCATTTTCCCTATATAAGACTTACACCTGAAGTATTTCCCAAGATTTTTTATAGCGGTTTATCATAGAAAGTTTATTCTTTATTTGTTTAAAAGAGAAAAAGAAACTACATCGTCTGACGATTTTTGAATTAGGTCTTAGTTTTTTATCAAATTAAGGATTTTTAGAAAATCCGGAAGGAGTTTTCGGATTCTGGAGGTTGTTGATTGCCTGGAAAACCAAGAAAGGCTTAACTGGAAAATCTGCGCCGGTCAGACCATGTAGTTAAGTGTCTAGTTTAAAACAAAACAAACCCAAACTCTCCAGCTTGAAGTATGTTAAAAATCTTAGGAAACACTTCAGGGTCCTTTTGGACCTTGATCTCTAGAAAACTCGTGAACGGTAAGACTTGGAGACAAAAAAATTTTTCATTCCAGTAACTCATTAACCCAAATACTTATGGAAAGTTTCGTCAAGATCGGATGTACGGTGTCGGAGATAATTTCTGAGGGGGGGACCTTAAATGAACTTTATTTTTTTCTTCACGTTGATATGTTCAAAGGAGATCCGTTCTCGAGAAGGTATCATCTCGACTTCCTTGCTTTAACTAGAGTTCTTATTTTGTTTTCTATATGCAGGGCCGTCCCGAACCGGAGGAGAGAGGGTTGATCTCCCTCCAATTTTCAGAAATATTTGATGATTGATCTCTGATGAACATTTGAAAATTTAATTTTTGGTAAGCGTTAAAAAGTTAAGATAAGCTACAATGCAGTACTTTGATACCTTTGTTTTTTACCCGAAGTTATGTCATTTTATAACTGACCCTCCTAAAGTTGGAGAGATCGGGACGATCCTGTCTATAAGAATATTAAAACAGAAACAAGAGTATTTATAGAATACAAACCTGCGATAAAGATAATAAGATTCGATGTTTTGTAGCAGCATGCGCAAATTTGCAGGGCACACCCACAAGTTCATGGTCTTTGAAGATCTCAAAAGTTAACATTATATTGAATGCCTTTCAAATATCCCAGAGACTGAAAAAATAGAATTCGACAATAATAGAAAATAAGACTTTGATCACCAAATTTATTAGTAGACAAGAAGAATGTGAAGAAAATATATACAACAAGAAATATGGACAGAAGAGAAATTTAATCTAGTTTCTTTTAGTCTTCTTTGATCAAAATGACTTTGTCAACTCAGAACAGTTATAAATAGCGTCCCTAAGCTGTACACGACGCCATCAGAAAAATATCGAAGCAAGAATGGAAACTGTTGCACATAGTTCGATCGTACGATAAAGCGAAACAATGTGCAAAATCATAGTTTAATGTTTGTCAATGATCAGATTTAAAAATGTATACAAAATATTCGTTCAAATGTGGTGATTATAAAAAGTGTTCTTTTTTTGTTCTTGGGAAATTTAGATAATCGTGCTGGATAGTAATCCACAATCAGTGACGGTCATGTCTAAAATGTAGATGGACACGAAGAAGAAGAACGCAATCCAATAACACGTTTACCATCGCCCATTTGAGAATGGGTGTCGAAATATGTTAATAAATATGGATTATCACAACCCTAAATTAAGTCGTCATTAGCTCGAGATCATCCAAATGCATCAATAACCGAAAAAAAGCTAATTAATGCAGTAACTTACGAGCGTCGAAAGAAGGGGCTAAAGATTTTTTCAGTTTTCCATTTACGAAACTAGCATATTCAACGCAATAATATGGTACCGTGTTAGGGACGCTATTTATAGAGTAAGCTGGAGTAATTATAACCAGGCACAAACTTTTTCTCAGTATTTTACGAATGGTTAAGCCATTTTTAGTGGGAGAAAAGTAGTGACTACACAGGTAGATACATATGACTCTCAGCCATGCACTAATGTAAAATTTGTCTGAAAATTCATTACCATCAATTAGTGCCATTCAATTTCCTGTGCGTTACTCTTAACTGGTTATAAATACCCCATGGAAAATAGCCGTGTGGTTATAATTACCACAGCGGGTAATTATAACCATCACAGCACAAACGGTTAGGACGATGTAAATCAACTTTGATCCAACGGTGAACTTTTACCTTTTCAATTAAAAATTAGTTCCTATTCTAGGGAATTTCGAGATTTATCCACCTCATGAATTGCCAATCAATCAGCTTTACCGTTAATTACTTAATGAGAAATTAGTGAAATCAAAAGACACGGTCATTTTTTCGATATATACGAGCTGGGGTAATTATAACCGGTTAAGAGTAACGCACTGGAAATTGAATGGCACTAATTGATGGTAATGAATTTTCAGACAAATTTTGCATTAGTGCATAACTAAGAGTCATATGTATCTATCTGTGCAGTCACCACTTTTCTCCCACTAAAAATGGCTTAACCATTCGTAAAATACTGGGAAAGAGTTTATGCCTGGTTATAATTATCCCAGTCTACTCTATTTGTTTTATCAGATTCGAGTATAGTTTACGCTGCAGAAAAAGAGACTTTCTCTTGCGTAGCATCAAATGTATTGTGCGTCACAGATTGGAAAAAAAGAATAAAAATATCTACATGGAACTACTAAAAGCTGTAAATGTTTCATTATTTTGACTTGATAAATGAAGAGTCGATTGTGATGTTGAATCTGTTGCACTTAGTAAACGATGTATTTCTTCTGGATGACCATTATTATTTATTTGTTTATCTAATTGTCGTTGGTATTGTTTTGCTTTTGGTAATGATTCTCTCAAACTTATTGATATTTGTTGAAATGTCGGTCGTTCATTTGGATTGAATTCCCAACACATTTGCATTAGTTCATGGTATTGTGGCATCAAATCTGGTGGCCCAGGTGAGTATAATCGTGTACCAGACACAATCATTTTAGATGCTTCATTCTCATCTTTAATATCAGCATAAGGTTGTTCTAATTTGTACATTTCCCATAAACATACGCCAAAAGAATAGACATCACATGGTGGAGCAAAATTTTTCGGATTTCGTGGTTCCAAAAGACATTCGGGAGCTGTCCATCGAATTGACACAGGTAACGATGGAGCAGTTAATGTACACAAACAACATTCATTTTCACATGCAGCTCTTAACGGTTGTAATATTTTAATTAGTCCAAAATCACAGATCTGAGCTCGTAAATCAACACCAACTAATATATTAGAACCTTTTAAATTTCTGTGTAGAATTTTTTGACCATGAAGATACAACATAGCATCAACAGCATTTGTACACTAAAACAATTGAATAAAATTCTATATACGCAAAATGTGAATACTCTCTTATTTATACCCATTTAATTCTTAATGACCAATCAATTCTATCTGGAAATCGTTTAATAAAATCTATAATTGTTCCATGTTCATTAAATTGCATAATTAACGTTGGATAAGTGACATCATCAAAACACACGCCAATTATAGCTGTTAAATTTTTATTTCTTAATCGGCTAAAGACAAATAAATTTTATTCAAATATATGCAGAAATATTACCTTACCTTAGTATACCAATTTCATTTTGTAAATAGTTAGTATCATTTTTTGTAAATTTATCGGCATGTACACCAAGCCTTAATGTTTTAATTGCCACTAATTTATCATTCCATCGACCTTCATTCACTTCACCCAATTCACCAGCACATAATCTATAGACATAAGATAAAAAATATGATATTTTTACATAACTATACTAAATACCTTTTGACAATTTTAAAATCTTGACTTGAAATATTAAGATTATCCAAAACAGGAAGTGATGCTTTTGAACGCAAAACACGCTTTGTACTTTGATTATGATCTGTTGTTAAACGATTATAAGTTGAACGCATTGTATGAATATCCATTTCTAGAAATATATCATTTGTTTTTTTGGTATACTTTTCTTTTATATAACATGATGTATGAGATCTTTACATACGTCCAACAGCACCATACACATTTCGTTCAGGATAATGACGACGACATTGGTAAAAAATAAATACGGCTGTTGCAACAATAAAACAGATAACAAACAATAAAAGTAATAACAAACCATCAGGAAATTGCCCTACAAATTAAAGAATTTCGTTATTTTTCATGATATTGCCAGTGGGTTTGTCGCCAAGGAGTACTCATGCTTCCTTTCAAGTTTCGTCTCTTTAAAACTCTGAGCGATTAAAAATTCCAACATGCGTTTCTTTCGGAGAGATGACGCTGTGTGGTAGCGTCAACAAGAATAATATTGGACTTTAAGTTTCTGTTCAATTTTCTAAAAACTGATTTAACGGTAAAATCTCGTCTCAATTACTCTATACTTCTGCTGGCAGTAAGTATTTGACACAATAGCTCGATTTTGAAAAAATGTTTAAAAACACTAAAATATCACTTGAAAATGCTTTAAGAAGATTAGAGTGATACAGTTTTTATATGGCTGTGTTTGAAATACAATGCCATTGTTCGCTACAGTAACAGGTACATTTAAATTGCCACCGTTTCTAGTAACAAGTAACGGTTTTATCTCTAATTGACAGATATCAGACAGTTCACACATTATTCATCGAACAATAGTCGAATAACTTCAGTATTTCAAATTCATCATCTCACCTCCACAAACATTCGGGCAATTACATCGATGAGTTAATACAAACAACTAAATTAAGAAAAAAATTGTTATATGACTTTCATCATTAGCTCTAAAGGTATATACCGGTATTCGATCCAAATAAGAATCAAATTTGAATACTGCTTTATGAGAACGTCGATCACATTGAAATAGAACATACATTGATGAATTTGAATAGGATCTAAATGAAAATTGATCTTTTTCTTGTTTAAAAAACTTTATTAATATTCTTACCTTGCTCCAAAATATTTAATAATTAGATCACCTTTCATTTTCGATGATGTTTCAATTGATGAATTCATTTGAATTGCCATAGGATAGTAGAAATATTTGTTTTTTTTAATCATTTGATAACAAGCCAACACATTATGACATTGATCACCTTCAGATATATACGGATCTTCAGGCATATTAAATGGTTTACACGGATTAAAATAGTAAAAACCAATTGTTTCATTTTGACTATCGGTAACATTAGAACTATAATGAAAATAGAGAGTATAATTTAACAATTATTATTGATTAATCAGACATTGGTGATGAAATTTTTCATATTTTTATTTGCACTTGTAATGAACTTACCGTTCTTGAAAAGAGTGCGATGAACTGATTAGTTACCTTAATATTTGATAACTTATATCTCTTAAATCAATTCGTTTATTACTTTCTCTAATTAAACAATTTGTTGATGTTGAATACCACGAAAAACAAATCGTTATTTGAAATGAAAAAAGCAAAATAATAAAAAAATACGATATATACATATTTGCGCTGATTGCGTGTGTGTGTATTGATAAGATGACGGAAAAAAATAGTAAAATATATCTATTGAGTAAAAGAACGTGAACTTTTCAAAACTTTTCTTTTCAAAAAAAAAAAATAGTGTATGAATGTAAGAAATATTTTATTCACTTAGGATTACATTAGTCAGCTGTTCTATTTTTTCGAATAAAAGTAACTTGGTTCCTTTTTTTTATCGTTCCTTGCACATATGAAAGATGAAACTGTACAAGGTTTAACATATACTATATCTCTTTTGCAGCAATATCAGTATGTTTCGACACGTTTTTTTTTTTCTTTTATCGCTTCTGTATGTAGTACCAAATATACAATATATAATAATTCATATTTATTATTTTTTCTTTTTTTTTTCTGCACCTCTCTTCTATAGACAGAAATATTGACACAGTTTATTATTTTCTCCGTCATTTAATGATGTGTATAATACAGCAATTTACCTTTTCATAACCTTGTAGTTTCGTTTCTTTTTTTAAAATCTGGATTCAGAACGTTGTTCTCATTTGTTAACCTAAAAGAAGTGGCTCCAAGTATTCAAAGGCTTAGGAAATCGATGCCGAATAGCGTTAGTCAATTCTTTTATAAAAAAAAATTTTCTATCTGTATGTTTACTTCTCATCTAAAAGACAAAAGAATGTATAAATCGGTCAGAGTTAAAAAATATTCCAAAAAAGTATCCATTGTGAAGTAAATTAATATCCGTTCGTATTCTCGTCTCTCAAAACGCACACAAACAATCAGCATTTCTAGAATAGATAAAAGCAGTCAATACTAGATCCAGAGGAGTCGAACTTTTTTTGATAATTTTTAAAATTTATTTGTAGATTTTTTTTTTGAATCAGATAAATCACCTGCAAAAATTTCTCGCCTTTATTGACTCTATCAATACTATTTCACATTTAACTATCTTGGAATCACGACAGACAAACACCGTTAGCCAAAAGTCTGTTACAGTTGTGTTTTTCAGTAGAGAGCGACATCTAACACACTTCACTATAGAAACGACTTGGACACTATCTCAAGCAAAAATATAAGACGAATAACAAGATAGAAGAGTATCAAAAATAGTCTATACACCGAATATTGAAATAGTATCTCTTGTAAATCGTCTGTTATTTATCGAAATGATAACAGGATATCTTATTGGTCAATGGCACTTTACCTTTTCTCTAGTTTTTTTACATGATATGGTTTAGACAGATAGATACATAATGAATGATGGTCGACATTTTAGATATTTATAGAAAGGAACGAAAAAAAAAAGAATAATAAAGGACAGATGAAGGAAAATTTAAAATCAGTGAGTAAAACTGTCCAGAAGAGAAGTCAGTTTTTGGGTAGTATGCAGTTACTTATTAGTTTTTCAAATCTAATTATATAAAAAAAATTTACTCTCTCTTTTAGATTATATTCTAAAATTTGGGACAAGACTATGGAAAGATAGTTTCAAAATGTCCATGTTACAAACTTTTACAAATAATGTATAAAAATATCTCAACCATTATGTCAACTTTATCAGAGAATAATATCCCACTGTCATTGAATATTCGAAATAATTCAATAACGTTGGAAACGAATAAAAGCAATATTGAACAAGAAAAAGTAATAAAAGAGTTCGTACTACGTTTAAAAGGATCTTCCTTTGAGATTGAGTGGCGAAGTGATAAATAGGGATATTTATAATCACTTCTGTTTTTCGTGCTGTAGCTTTTGAAAGAGAATATTTGGCTATTTTTTGATCTTTAAACATTTGTGTTAATTTTAACTATACTTTACTTTGGTATACTGCTGCACATAAGGATTTCAACTTTTATATGTGTGAAGCTCGAAGATCTCTTACATATGTTAGTCAAGCCTAATTGACACTATTAATATTTACTTTCAGGGTGTGAAACAAAATGATATGAATAATAATAGTAATGGCTCGGTTCCTACAATTGTGTCAGCGAGACGCGCCATTGAACGTGATTATCTGGTTGATAATGATGATGATGACGAAGAGCCAATGTTAAATACTCGTATCATTAAATGTAAATCATCATTAAAATCTCAATTACCATCACATCTTGTACATAATCCGCAAATTCGACAAATTCAAATGCCATCATATAATATTCTCTCACAGCAAACAGCATTACCGACGGTGACGCCCGGTTATCGATCAATTGAGGTGCCCAATGAACATACATCAATTAAGCTTCATATTCGACGCGTATGTAGTCCAACGGAAACAGTAACAACACCGACAACAAATTTATTACATCATAACAGTAGTAAGTCGCCGTCAACAATATCTTCCCATGACATTAAAAATGAATCTGTTGAATATAAAACGCAATTTTTACAACAACAAACACAAAAACGAACATTTTTTAACACAAATCAAAATGAACCACAGCCACCTATCACACAGGTAAGACAAGAAAACGATTTGTAACTTGAGATAATTGTTTTATAAATCTATAGTTGCGAAAAAAATTATGTACCTCGCCTTTAACGGTCATAGGCGGCGGAACGAATTAGGTCTAGGGTGGGCTCAACATTTTTTCGCCCCGAGAAATAATTGCAGATTTTTGATAATGGTTTTACTTACTGTTTTTTTATGTCTGACAAACGTTAAAGGAAAAAACCATACGAAGTAAACTAATAGACCTACTGTAGAAAGTAAAGATAAAAAATAAAAGGAAAAAAGTAATAATCGTATACACCAAAGAAAGCTTTTCTCTTTTGATTTTTTTGAAGCAAAATACGAGCAATAATGTTCAAATTTACTGAGTTTAGTTTTTCTTTATGTGTATGAGGGAAAAATAACACAGAAAAATATTTTTTATTAGCAAATCTAGGGTAGGCTCAAGTCTACCCTAGCCTACAGGCTCCACCGCCTATGTTAGCGGTTAGAATCGACTGGTAAACTGCATAGTTTTAGTTATGTGTATTTGAATGGACCTGTACCTTCTCAACAACAATGTTTTAGGTAACCAGTCAACAAAATGATTCATCGTCATTATCACTCTTTAACCGTGTAAAACAAATAACACCTGCAGTGACAGATAATAAAGATTTGGATCAAAATAGTACTTCTTCGTCAAATGATCAACCACAGCAAATCACACCTACAATTCGTAAACCAAGGTTAAGACGTTTAACTCAACCTCGAATATCGACATCAACCGATGAAACATTGAAACAACACGACCAATCATTTCCTTCTATTTCTGAAAAACAAAATCCTATCTCAGTCTATGATCTGAATACTTCCTCAAATGTGGAAAATAATCGTTTACTCTCAATACATCTAAATAATAGTACAAATTCTTCAACAACTGAAGAGATTGATTATGATGAAAATAATAAAATAAAACGTCTGCCACAACCAACATCAAAACAACAACAACAGAAAAGTATCGAAACAAAGAAAAGAAAAATACAAGAAGAAGAAGAAAAAAGGCCAAGATCGAGTTTAACAAAAACAAAACAAAATAGTAAGGGCTTATGCTTTTCTGAAAAAAACGCGGCAGCATAAACTTACCACATGCGTTTTAATTGTAACATGTTTGTTGTCGTTATAGAATCATCGTCACTAATTTTGAACAAGACTCGGTCGATGGAAACACGGTCATCGTCCCGTTTAAAAGAGAAAACCACACGTGGCAACAAATCACATTTAATTCATCCAATTCAAACTCTGCACGATCAATCATTCGCTTCTAGCTATTCATCGTTAACTGAAATCTCCTCCTCATCATCGTCTACCACTACTACTACTACACTTCTTCCCATACCTCCATCTACTTCGACAATCGAGTATATAACAACAACAAATTCCACAGCACCTCGTCCCTATCGATCTCAGTCTATCTCTTCTTATTCATCGATGGAAGACGAAACAACGATTAATAATCATTCGTGTGCAACATCGAAACGTCATTTGAGTACGGAACTTATTACCACACCTCAAACATCAGAATGTTCAATACAAACAGATTTATTGACGAATTTTTCAGGTAAACCGAGAGAAATATTGGTTTGTTTTTGAAAATAATGACATATTTCTTTATCTAGGTTTTATACCAAGTGAATTTATTCTTATCGCCAAAGATTCATTACTTTCAACATCTGAAATTGGTTGTCAAACAGGCGATGATTTCTTAGAAATTTCACATCAATCAATTCAAACTATTGATCTAGTTAAAGTTGATAAATCAACGTTTATGGATACTGTCGATCAACCTCTATGTGATCAAGCTTGTCAGACAATTTCATTTGAGTCAAGTGAAACCCAAACAATGGATTTAAATTGTCCACAAGATTCACAAGTTCACCTTGGTGAACTAAAAACAACACATACACAATGTGATGGGTTACAAAACATTTTACAAGAAACAACGCTAACATCTTTGAAAGGTTCGCTATTAACGCATCAATTACGAAAACAATCAATATCATCTTCTTCGTCACCATCCCAATCTCCATCACCATCATTGTTAAATTTAGTACAACGACCATCTTCTACTACAAATTGTTCGCCACCTATCTGTAATAATACGCTCACAACATCACGAGTATCAACGCCAGATATTTCTCACATGGACAGATTTACAAAAAATTGTAAGCTGATTTTATGTTTCAGAATTCGACTACTCTTAACATTTTACTTTCTAGGTATTGATACTGTTCATCCCTATTCAAGTGATCCATATTTAGATTTACAATTGCATAATGATCACAATGATCTCTATAATCAGTTTCAGAGTTTAGTTCACATAGAAGAACATCCCAATGGTGGCGCTTCTCTAATTCGTACTTATTACAATGAATTTTCTCGTTTATCGGAAGAAAATATGTCGTTGTTTGTTAACTATTTTTTTGATTTGGTTTATGGTGAAAACACGTCAACACATCGTGCCAATTTTTCAATTGGCGTTTTACATGATGGCGCTAAATATTTACCAGATCTTGTCGATTATTTTAGTTTACAGTATCCAAAAATGATTGTAAAAACATCGAATATGACTAATTCAAAAGAAATATGTACAATGACAATGGGAGAATATCGAAATAAAATTATTCAGTCATACTGTAATGGAACATTTCGATTTGGACCATTATTGCATATTTCACTTGTGGGAACAGTTAGCGGAAAAGAAGAATGTGGTAAGATATTCAGAATATTGGACTAAATAAAAGATGTGTTAAACTTTTGATTGCATTCTTAGGCGATTATTTTCCTACATTTCTTGATAAATTAGAAGAAAATCAATTTTTAAAATGTGTAATGCCATGGGGTTTAAATTCAAGTTTAAAAATGGCAAATAGAACAGAGAGTAATGATGGACCGATTTTGTGGGTGAGACCTGGCGAACAATATGTACCAACAGCCGAACAAAAAAGTTGTCATCCAAAAAAACGGTAATAAAATCTTTTTTTAATTTGTCACAACTAGTATTTTTCGTTTTTTGATAGGATGGCCAACGAACTGCGAAATTTAACATTTAACGCTCGTGGTTCAGAGCCAAGAGAAATACTTGTTGAAGATCGTACAAAACCTCATTCAGATTATTGTGGAGGTGGTGGTGTAGAAACAACAGCAGCTGTTGGTTTAATCAAAGCGGTTCATGCTGGAACACCGTAAGTCTTCAAAGTCATTTACTTTTATATACGATAGCCTTTCATTTTTAGATCAACAGTAAATCGTATTGTCAAAGATGTTATTTGTTTTCATGCTGAAGATTTTGAAAAGGTTGTAGAAAGATTAAAAATTGACATCTACGAACCACCAGCGACACAAGTATGTGAAAACATTTTTTTTGAATTATGGCTTGACAAAACTATTGATAATCTTTTTTTCTTTTCAGTGTTTATCTTGGTGTGACGAGGGTAAACTGAATCAATTACGTCGCGATGGTATTCGTTATGTACGCCTTTATTTAAATGATAATGATATTTATTTTATTCCACGTAATGTTGTCCATCAATTTCGAACTCTTTCTGCTTCAACATCAATCGCTTGGCATGTTCGATTGAAAAATTATTATCCAGAAGAAACAAACATCGACGAATATGCACCCGTGTACAGTCCTATATCACCTTAAAATACTAGTATCTTACTTTTTTATATGTTATTTATTATATTTTTGACTATTGTTTAAATGATTAAACAGCAAGAACAACAAAAAACAAGAGTAGTTAGTTCTATTTATCGTGTACATAGTATGTTATATGATAAGTATTGCATATGCTTTATCTATTACATATTGTCAGTGAAATAAATACTGAATGATGTATATAGAATATCTTTTTTTCATCTTCTTGCCGTTTTAATTGTGAACAGTTTTGATGTCACAACTATAGAAACTTCCTTTTTATGTTTTAAGATAATGTTTTTTACTTGTCATTTTTTCTTTTGTCATCAAATGAGTCGTCACTGATAATTACGAACTTTTTTCTATTACTATCATCATATTTTATTTGACAGGAAAAATCTTTCTAAGTGGGTTACTCTCTTTGAGTAGTATGTTTTCTAAGCCAATTATTGAATTTTTTTATTGTTGAGAGTATGTAAATCTCTTAATAGACTTTTCTGTTCTTGTCTTGTCGATTTTGTTTTGCATGACTTTTTTCTTTGTTGTCTTGTAATCTCAGAACAAGTCCTTGTTATAATGTTGCCAAATGTATGTTTTTTGTGCGTATAATCTTTATACATATGTATGTGTGTACATATATTTGTCTACTGGAACGTTCTCGAAGTTAAAATATAAACAAAATATCTGCTTGTATTTTGTTTATTTTTTTTTTGTTTTGCAATAATAACCTGAATTCTAAACTTTATTCTACATATAGAAATTAAATGCTATAGTAAGACTATTTCTATATGTTAACAAAAGTCCATATGTCTGTTTTGAACTCGCAAGAATCCATGCTGAGCGACGTTTTCTCATTTCTTCTAGTGTGATTGTCTGTGATTTAATACTGCCCTGCTTTAGTCGATGGTGTACTATATGTATGACGTCTTCTTTGTATTGTTTTCATTTCATATAAAATTGTGTTCATTTGCGCGTGCACGACTTTGTTTTTTTTTATTTTGCATTGTTGTTTTTCTCTCGATATATATGTATCGATATAGAAGCCAAGAGTAATAACAAAAGTTTCATTTTCATTTGTATTCATGTGTAATTAGAATGTTTTTTCTAAGGTTTATTGTTCTTTATTTATCTTGTTTGTTTTATTTTTATTTAAAAATACAGCAAACACGTATTCAATACCATCCAGTATATGCACAAATCATTACATATCATGTTATAAATACATCATATCAATTTGATGTCGAATTAACTACTCTATAAAATTTATACATTTGCAGTTGTCTGCTTATTAGTCTTTTAGATTAGCTCTTTAGGTTAAATTAAACGGTGTGCATGTATATGTTAGTCGTTAGATAGAAAAAATTATGGTAAATAGTCAAATGACTATTAGTGGCCAATCAAATATTTGTGATAAGTGAGTAGTCATTTTATTCTCTTTCTTCTACTTAGTATTCTCTGATTAAAGACTGCAAATATGTGCAAGTTATGAGCATAATTTGTTTGTAATCAAGAGATAAATTAATCTCATGAAGCTCTAAACGACTCAATGGTTATATATTTTATAGTAACGATATGAGTAATCTTTTCTTCATACAATAAACATTGATGAAAATGGAATATTTGTTCTAAACAATGTTCTCATGCAATCAATATGAATGCTTAATATAAATTTTGTTTTAATATCTACCATAGTATTTAAAATTCATGTTATATTTTGATGTATTTTGTTTTAATTTTTAGAGTACGTAGGGAATTACTAAAACCATTTCGAGAAGAACAGCAATATTTAGGTATGCTATTCTTAGTGTCTTGATTTCATTAAAATAAAACTATACTCTTTATGATTAATAATACAATTACTTGAAGGCACTTTGTAATCATTTCCTATATATTTTTTATTTTTATATAGAAAAACTACGTCAGTCAGATTCTGTTGAACAGATTTTAATATGTCTGTTTAATTTATTAAATGTGAATGATTATCGTTCATTATTTTATGATACTAATAATGAAAATGGTAGTGGTACAAATAAAACTGTTCAATGGATAATTGAATTTGCTCGATTATGTAGTCGACGTTATTTTGAGTTTGATGATTTATTATGTCAAGAAAATCAAAAATCCATACATACTATCGCATTATCACAACAACAACATCATTCATTTATTATTGAAAATAAATTAAATCAACTAATTGAAGATTTAAAAAAACGTTTTGAATTGCGTTATTTTTTAAAAATTATACAAGAATTAGAATTTATAGTTCAGAAAAAAATTGAAAAAATTTTAGACATATTAAATGAATATGACAAAATAGTACGTTTAAAAGACAACATTATTTCAATTCTAATATTTGTCTATTTTCTATACTTTGTATTAATTTATGATTGTTGGTTGTTTTTTTTTCATTTAGGATAATATAAATTATTTGACGGCAAATGAAGATGTTGTTCATGTAGTATCAACAACTCCAGAATCAAATCGTACAGCATATGCATCCTATAAACATCCATTTATGCTCTATGTTGATAGTGAACTTCATATTAGAAAAAGTATCAAACAAGATTTGCTTCAACAAATTCCAGAATTTGGCCTAGTTAATAAATTTGTTGGTGATTTACCTAATGCTCAAACGATTAGTGTATGTTAAAAAAAAATGTCTGTTTAATCAATGATACATATTTAATTCATAATATTTGATTTTCTTTTTTTCTTTTTATCAGGTCAAAGATCCTAAAACAAATTTAGTGTATGATATTCTTACAAAATATTTATATTTTGCTAAACCATGTAATGCAAATGCCATTTTACCACCAAAATCCCGGGTATGTGTCTTAGATAAAACATCATCAGTGGCTATTCGTCGATATGGTTTTATTGCTGAATCACCATCAACATCGAACGGTTTTCGTTGTCTTGTATTCTATGATGATTTAAATATTTCATCAAAATATCATTTATCACAAGAAATTTATTTATGTTTAAATCAAAATTTAGCACAACATCTACAAGACTGTAAACAATACTTACCTAAAATTGCTTATGATTTTTTGGGTAGGCTATGATTCGAAAATACTTGTTTTTAATCTACTAATAAATCATTCTTTTTTCTCTTAATAGAACGTTATTTTCAATCATATCCCGAACGTACTATGTTACGTACAAAAATTGGTCAAATAATAAAAGTGAAAAATATTCTTATATCTACGTCGTCGACACTAGCTGAAAAACAATCATATCAAACAGCTAAAATTGATCACATCGATAGTTCAATGATGACTGTTCAATTTCAATCATCAGGTCAAAAACTATCGTTATATCGTGGTTCTATTTTATTTGAACAATTAAATCATTATTATTCAAAACAATATCAACAAGCATCATCGAGACATTCAGCCCGGCAACATCTATCCACACGACGATCAAATGCTCCAGAAATTATTTGTCTTAATGATTCGCTTCGTAATAATACAGCACATTTACGAGAAATAAGATTTCAAAGACAGTATAACTCATTATTATCAACATCCTCAAATTCTGATCAACCATCAGCACCACAACAATCACGAATAAAACATCAAAATGATCTAAAAACTAAAATAATATGTTCCAGTGATGAAACACACGCAAGTAAGAGATTAAGACGTGCATCACGCGAGTATATGAAATAGAAGCGAAAGAATTAAAAAAACAGACAGGCTCTTTAACAAAATTAAACTATCGAGCGATCGTTTTTTGCTTCTAGTTCCAGAAAAACGTCCTCGTTTATCATTCCATCATGTCGACAACAATGATTCGACAAAAGCATTTACTTATCTACGTCCACGCCAAAACCAAGCTAGTAATCATGCGACAAATTCTAGTGACGTTGCCGATGGTTTTCGGTTGTTAAAAGTACAAGATTTACTTACTTCGTCTTCTACTCTTCAAACAGAAGCTTCGTCGCCTTATCAACGCTACGAATCAGAACCAGGTTTAGAAACAGCCACTGCTATAACAACAACAACGACAACTCATCAACAAATCATACAAGTAAACAGAAATGTGAAAGCCTGAAACAATGATCACTTGTTGGAGTCGTTGTGAAGTGTGGTAACGATATTACCAGTCGCTAATTACTTAAATACAGTGGTCTTCTAAGATTATAAAAACGTTATAAAAACGTATAGCACTTTTTTGTTTTTATTATTTGTGTTTCTTGTCTGTCAGACATTTTTTTTTACTTTTTAATTGTAGACAACCGGACATTCGCATCACCATGCACCACAATTCAAAAACATTTGTGTAAATCCGGTTTTTACTGAATTAGCAAAACAATTTCAACATAACAATTCTGTCATTTATACAAAACATGTATGTTCATTATCATGTGTCGAATTAGCTGAACGAGAATATGATTCATATTCAAAAATTAACCCATTTTTAAAACCGTTTGCGTGTCGTTGGACAGTGATTGAACCATTTCGTTTAAAGAAATCCGGTGATATTACAGTGAGACCCTCGTCAACACCCTACCTCTATTGTACACCATGTAAGTGTTTGACTTTTTCTTGTTTATAGTGTCTAGTGAACAACTAAGGATGAAATGTCAATATATTTCAAATGTAGTAGATAGTTTCTTGTTAGTCGAATGTATTTTAAATATTACTATTCTAGGTGGTAAAGTTTTGCGTGATTTATCTCAAGTTGATAACTATTTACATGTAACAGAATCCAAATTGACAACTGATTTGTTTATTTATGATCGATCAACAAATATTCAATCATATTATGCTCATAATGGTTTCGAAATCACTAATGATCTATCGAAAGGCAAAGAAAACTCGCCAATAACTGTTGTGAATGAAGTTGATCAAGTAAAAATAGCTCCGAAAGAATTTATTTACTCGGTGGAAAGAATACCAACTATTGGTGTCAATTTACAAATTAATAATGAATCAATGACATGTTGTGATTGTACAGATGGTTGTCGAAATCGTACAAAATGTGCATGTAAATAAGAATAGAGAACTAGTAAATAAACGGATATCTCTTTCCACATAAGATATCTCATGTGCGAACATTTTTTCGTCTCAACGCGTCGATAGCAAAGAAGGAGACCAGAAAGATATGCATGTGCGAAAAGAGACATCTTCTTAATTACTAGTTCTCTAGTAAGAGTTTCTGTTTTGTCTTTTTATGAATGTTTTCTTTTGTCTTTTCTCCTAGGTTGGTTACGAACATTGAAATATGCTGAATTAGCTGGTGAAGAACGAGTGAAAGCGATGAAACAAAAAAATAAGGCACAAGCAGAAATTCTTAATTCTATCGGTTATAAATATCGCCGTCTTGTTAAAAATTTATCATCTGGAATTTATGAATGTAATGATCGATGTCAATGTCGCAAAAAATCGTGTACAAATCGTGTTGTTCAGAATGGAATCGTTGTACAGTTGCAAGTAAGTAGATAATATTGACTGGCTAGAAATCTCACGCTCTCCTTTTTGTTTAGTTATTCAAAACGTTCGATCGTGGTTGGGGTGTCCGTTGTTTACACGATATTCCTCGTGGCACATTTATTAGTGTCTATTCTGGTAAGTAAATGATGATACTTTCGCTTAAACTGTCTGTCCCTTTTCTTAATTTTAGGTGAAATTTTTACAAGTGAACAAGCGGATAGTCGTGGAAAAACATTGGGTGATGAGTATCAAGCTGATTTAGATTTTTTTGAACATTTTAATAATTCCGATAATGATGATGATAGTCGAAGCATACAGGATGGCGAGGATGAATTGGACGAAGAAAGAAATGATAGTAGCGAAGTTACATCTGAAACTCTAACACTAACAGTAACGAATGGAAATGTCGATTTAGAACATAACTGGTTAAATGATGATACATCAACATCAAGCGCCGAATCAGGTAAAAGTTTGTATTCAAAAAAAGATCTAATATTTTTGTAGGAAATTTAGTTTTCAACACTCGTGTATTTCTTTTAGTTAGTTCTCGTTTACGAAATGCCCATTTGAATTTACGTGCACGTGATTTATTACGAAAAGGAACAATTGGAACATTGTCAACAACAAATGTAGTATCAAAGAACAAAAAAAGATCGACAACAACAAAATCACCAACAGCCGGTTTAACATCCTTAAATCGTAGTAAATTACCCGATTATGATGGTATTGTTTATACGTTGGATGCAAAACTAATTGGCAATATTGGACGTTATTTTAATCATTCATGTTCGCCCAATCTTGAAGTTCAAAATGTTTTTGTTGATACACACGATATTCATTTTCCATGGATCGGTTTCTTTGCAACAAAATTTATTAAATCAGGTACAGAATTATGTTGGGATTATCGATATGAAGTTGGTACTGTACCTAATAGAAGAATTGATTGTACATGTGGATCAACAGAATGTCGTGGTCGATTATTATAAGAACATTTTTTTGTTTATATGTTGTTATTTGAAATATTTTGTGGGTATTATTGATTTTATAAATGTAAGTTTTACTTACTGCCAAATGACAGATGTTTGTGTTGTGTAAGGTACAAACTGTTCGATACACTAATATTTTTTATACTATCATTTTCTGTCTTTGAAGTAATATTTTACATTACAATAAAGCTCTTATTTGAAGCCTACTCAAATAGCTGAAAAGAATGTGTGTAGTATGTCCTATCTTGATTTTTCGTCCAATTTCATTTCTCTGAAATTCAAGTTCTTGACGGATTTTCTGTGATATACTTTTTTTCAAAGTATCGTCTCTTCTGTTGTATTATGTCACTAGTATATTTGTTTATACAAACGTTGTTTTTTTGTTACGTGTACGTTCTGCTTTTTGCTGTTGTTATGTACACTTTTTCTCTTTTTTTCTATGTAAATACTAAAATATTCATTGTTCTTATTTTGTTAAATTACCATTAGCTGATTATTGTGATGAAAATGTCCATCTTCAGAAGAATTGTATTTTGTTTTAACTAAATAAATATTTTTGTGAATTAGTTTATTTTTGTACGATGAAACAAGTCAGATTTCTGTTAAATTTATAGGATATTTTAATCGAAAGAATCTATGTAACTTCTGTCAGTATTTATTATTCTCAAAAGTTGATTTATCGTTTTGTTGGTATGGAAAAGAACGATCGAGTCGTATGAGTGTTAGCAATATGTTAAGATAGACGTACGTTGCGTGCATTAAACATCAAAAGTATGTGCATAGATTTTAAAAAAAAGGTATAGATTAGGTCTTTGTCCTGAAATCATAGGAAAATATAAGTTATCGTTATTATAACGACGTATTGCTATTTGCCATTACTCTATTAGATGAAATAACAATTTTTTAACTTATGTATTTTTGAACGATGAATTCTAATAAAAGTTGTTAATAAAAACTAAAAGAAGAGTAGTCAAAAGGTTCATAGTTGTTTCATTAGTTATATTTTTCTCTGCTATGATTGATCTTTTAATCAGTATATTTTTAGCAAAGAAAATTTGTATGTAAAATGATTTTTATCGAAATATTTACATGTTCTTTTTGATGCTTTTTTTGTCTTTTGATCATAGAAATTCAATGTATATGAGAACAAATGATTGTGTAGAAGTAGATATAATGATAGATTTCAGAGATAGTCGCTTCATTTTTATTAAAAGTAATGGTTTTGATTTTAAAAGTTACTTAGAATGTTTTGCATTTTATTTTGCGAGAAAATTATAGCGTCCTATTAATATCTCTATAGATTTGAAAAATCTCTGATTTTTTACTTATTCGCTTGTTTCAACAATCTTATTGAAACAGAAATTTTGTTTTGTGGTCGAAACTTTATATTTTATTTTATATTGTATTCTTTCATCGATAGTGGAATGGAATTATCAAAAGGTAAAGTTAGAAATACTACTGATAATCTCTATTTATTGTCTTATCGTTTATTTGTTTCTTTCATTTTTTTAGAACAATTACTTGAACGAAATTTTAGTGATTTGAGTTGGTTTCAGCAGTATAATGTACAATTAAATGCTGAAACAGCTTTACCCTATTTTTGTTCATTGGGTAATCCATTTTATGATCGAACAAGTTTAAATCAACAAGTTAACATGGGTGGATTATCATTAGCTTCAATTGTAAGTGTAACTTATACATTAGATAGATACAGTTGTTCTAATATTTCTCGTATTTTCTCAGCATCAAGCAACAGGAATTGAATATGCATTAATACATTGTCAAGAACCAATATTATTTGTTATTAGAAAACAATATAAAGACGGATCAAATGAAAGTAAGGGAAAGAAAAAAACATAGATAAAATACGACAATTAGTCGTACGATAGAATTCGATGATCGCATGCTCAATACTAATTATTTAAAGAAGTTTTATGATCAAAAGATAAAGACAGGAAGAATTCTAACTTCTTCTCTTTATTCTTTCCTTTCTGAATCCATTTCAACTTCGACGATATACTAATCTTCTTTGATTAATTAATTAGCTCATGAGATACTATATTGATCAAAACTTCTTTAGTAATTAGTGTTGACTATGCGATCAAGTCTACCGTACGATTGATTATCGTGAAATCCACTTGTCATTTTCTCAAAATACAAGAACATCTATTGCTTTCTGTTTTTAGTACGGCCATTGCAAGAATATTACATTGTTGCACCGGGTTATATTTATCAAGCACCGGATGCAAGCGATGTTATTAGTCATAGATTGGTATGTACATTCCACGTTTTATTATCTATTAAAGATCATTTTTTGTTATTAGTTGGCTGCCGTATACCATTTCGGTAGAGCGTTTGATGAGGGTATGTACTGCTGTTACGTAGAAATAGCAATTTTGCCCATTTCTCTTTCGTTTAGCATCTCAGCAAGCAGCTTATCATCCATCATCCGGATATTATTGGAAATCAAATACAAGCACAGCAGGTAAGTTGACAAATTTTGTAGGATACAGAGAAATTAAAGGTACACAGAAGTAATAAGCATATGAAGATTATAGATCTTGTTAGATCTTATTAAATCGATAGTCGAAGATTCTAAGGGGTTACAATCTTCTCGTAGTGGAAATGTTAGTATTCTCTTTGTGTTTAAGATGATTTCGACCGAAAAGAGTCGACATCAAAAGATAAAATAGTTACCTATCAACAACGCTATCGTTTTGATAATTTATTTCGACATTACATTGACCGATTTCGACCAAAACCACAATCCACCATAACTGCTTCAACGACACAGACGGCACCCACAACTACTACTATTCATACTACTGCCACCGCTACTACTACAACTACAGTATCGACGACATCTACAAATAATAATGTAGCAGCCACAACAGCAGTAACAACAACAGCAGAAAGACAAGGTATGAATAAAGTATATTTCTTGTTTCACTTCAAATTGTTCTCTTCTATAATACTTTAGGAAAAGAAGAATTTAATTCCAATAATGAGCGACCAATGGTGGAAATTAAAAAGCAAAAACTTCAGAAATAGATTTAAAATCTTAGTTTGCATCATATTGTACATTCTAGAACGTTTTTTTTGTTCAAAAACAAAATAAAAATTCATTTTGTATCACATGAAAATATTAATAATTAGAAAATTCAAACACTTTTTAGGAAAAAATAGCCTAACTATATATGATTTCATGTTGTGGAGAACTATATATTATCCTCAGATAAACTACATTCATTTGAAACGCTCAAACTGAGCCTGATTGACGGTCAGTTGCAGTATGTGTCCCACTGTGTGAGTATTTTTACAAGAAACCTACTATCAGAAAATATTATAGATGTTCAATAATATTTCTCGTTTACCATTTATTTCTAAATTTCCTTCTGCAGCGATAACGACATTTATTTGTCGTTCATTGACCACAAAACCACCATTATCACCACCGCCAACTCGAATATGTATTGTTGGCAGTGGTCCAGCTGGATTTTATTTAACACAAAATTTACTCAAATTACTTGATTCAAAAACGACTACCATTGATATTTTAGAAAAATTACCAGTACCATTTGGTCTCGTTCGTTACGGTGTGGCACCCGATCATCCAGAAGTAAAAAATGTAATTAATACATTTACAAAAATTGCTGAACATCCCTCTGTTCGCTTTATTGGAAATATTCACATTGATGGTGTTTCTATTTCGTTAAAACAATTACAAGAATTTTATCACATTATTATTTTAGCTTATGGATCATCGATAGAGAAAGGTTTAAATATTCCTGGTATGCGAAAAATATGACTACTAACAATTGTAGTAGGCATAATATATTTTCCTTATATCATTTTAGGAGAAAATTTACCGAATGTTTACTCGGCAAAATCGTTTGTAGGTTGGTACAATGGTGTACCAGAAACATCTCAATTAAATCCAAAATTAGATCATACTGAAACGGCTGTTATTATTGGTATGGGTAATGTTGCATTAGATTGTGCAAGAATATTATTGACACCAATTGATGATTTGTACAAAACAGATATCACTGAACAATCATTAGAAATATTAAAACATAGTCGTATTAAACATGTTATGTTGTATGCAAGACGTGGTCCATTACAAGTATCATTTACAATTAAAGAATTAAGAGAACTTGTACAACTTAAACATACAATGCCGAAATTAGATTTGCAAGATTTTAGTCAAATTACACAAGAAAAGTTAGATAAAATGGAAAGACCAAGAAAACGATTGACAGACTTATTACTGAAAACAGTTAACAAAGGTAAAAATCAAAATCTTTCTATCAGTAGGAATATATTTTGAAAGACATATGTTTTTAGGACTAATCAAAGAATCAGTATCAAAATATTGGTATTTAAAATTTTTTCGTGCACCAAAACGTATTCTTGGTGCCGATCATGTTGAAGGTGTCGAATTTGATATAACAGAACCGATAAAAGATTCTGATTGTTTTTCTGAAAATTTACAAGTGCAGTTATCTGAAGATAAGAGAACAGATACAATTGATTGTGGACTAGTTATCAAAAGTGTTGGATATCATGGTTTACAAGTAATTATACACATTCTGAATTATATCTAAAGCTGTTAGTCTTTTATCTTGTACTGTTTTTAAGATTGATCCATGGTTACCATTTGATGTTACACGTGGAATTATTTTGAATACTCAATCACGTATTCATGATCGTCCAGGAATGTATTGTGTTGGTTGGATTGGGCGTGGTGCACGCGGTGTGATTGTTGATACAACATCTGAGTCATATGTGGTAGCTAAACGAATTGTTGAAGATGTTAAATTAAATTTAATACCAAATTTAAATGACATAAAATCGGGCGGTGATGGTCTTGTTGAATTAGCTCATACAAAACACATAAAACCGATAGCCTATATCGATTGGAAATTAATTGATAAATATGAAATTCAAAATGGAATGACAAAAGGAAAACCGAGAGAAAAAATTGTCAATGTAGAAAAAATGTTAGAGTTAATCACTGCATCAAAAAAAACTAATGAGCAATAATCGTTGTTTTGTTTTTCATTTTTTTTTTGCTTTATTTTTTGTGATAGTTTTGAGTTGATAGATAAATTCGATTTGACGTCAATTGTTTTGACAAAGAGATATATCAAATACGAGATATTTTACTCTATTTTCTATATATGTAAATACGATGATTAAAATTCTTCAATTTAGCAAATAGTCTCTGGGACTTATACAAGTGTGACAAGTCCTTTATTTGATATGGTTCTAAAATCTCTTTATTTAGGATACAAGTTGGTAAGAGTTGTACAGAATGGTAGAAAACTATGCTGATTCAGATTCAACATTGACAAAACAAGATTGATTTAATGTCCATGAACGTATTCATTATCCAATAAACTTGTTACAAATCATCTATTCTATTCAAAATGTTTATTTTACTGTCAAGAGCTAAAAGATTCAATCACTCCAAAAGATATCGATTAATAGAAATAAGATGCAGTAACCTCTAAAATTAGATGCTGCTAGTCAATATTTTCTAAAAGAAATTCAATAAGACTTATATAAAACATCACCATCAGCATTTGAGTAAACGTATCATCTCGTTTCGTCTCTAATTGGCTTTCCAAGATTAAACAACATCAAAGACGACATCAAAAGTGAGAGTGTGTAATTAGGGATGAATTGAGACTAAACCATGTCAAAAGACAAGAAATATATAATTGAAGAATTGTACGAATTTGATAATAGATCGCTATTCAAAGAACAATTAAGATATCATACAGAATGTAAGCAAGTACTTAGACATCAAGCGTAACTGTGTTATGTTCATGTTTCCTAATTCCTCATAATTAACGTCTATTAGGTGATGAAAATGGTAGTATTTTTAGAAGAATGCTGGTTTTTAATTGACTGTTGGATTGTAACAATAGTGGCTCAATCTATTTTGATCCGATGAACATTTTATTTGCTGGGGGTGAAACGAACCTATTTAATCTTGACGATTTAATTGAAATGTTCATGTGATAAGCGTATTCGTGATTTATATTTCATTTGAATACTAGCCGGAAAACAATCAGTACAGTATTTAATATTAGCCACAACATTTTCGTCACGACATCTAGTGAATACAAGCGATTACCGTAACGATTGTGGTAAGTTGGAAATCTTGTTAAAGCGCCTCCGAATGGGACTAAATGACTAGAACGTTTCAGAGAAAGTAAGAGATTACACCTTCCCATTGGTTTTATGTGCATTCGTCTGCAAGATGGGTAACAAAAACGCTCCATGCCATTTTTTCGCACTATAACTTTTACCCTCTATTCTTTCCGAATTATAGGTGAAGCATTTCACGAAGCACAAACAGATTAATTGTCATATCATAATTTATTCTATTTGAACACTACACAAGGCTTAAAATACCGTACATAACTTTGTTGCTTTCGTGCAGTCGAACTTCAAATTTGACTAAAAGTGATACTGGATAAAGTTAAGTAAACGTCTGTTGCCTAGTTACTGCTTATTTTTAGTTCACAGGAATGGACCGTTGGTAAGATACCAAGGAAAGGGGCTAGAACCAATGCTTACTTAATTTTGGTTTCTCTCAGAATTATCTTGGAATAGTTTCATAGAAATAAATGTGACATATCCAAGCTTAGAGCTCTTTGCTCATTTTCTTTTAGTCGGAAGTCAAAAAATGATGATATTCATAATTAAATGCAAATGCAAGAAATACAAATAAATGGACATGGATAAGATGGTAAAATAGACTTGAGCAGACCAAATAAAAATGATCCTTTTATAAAACTGTTCACTTTAACTAGGCCACATTGTTTTGCATATAAGAGACAGTCCACGGATACATTTAAAAAGTGTATCGAGGGAGAAGGAAAGAGCTTTTGTGTTTTAAATGTGCTCATTAGACTTTCCGTGCAAAATTACTCATAAATTTAAGTGATTTTACTTTAGAATATTTTCTCTCCTATAATATAAAATTTTTACAAATATAATTTTTACAAAGTCCCCAATTTTTATTAATCGAGAATGAGTTAAAAATAAATTAATAAAATTAATAAAATAAAATTAACGTTTTTAACAGGTTTCACTCTGAAATACAACAACAGTATTCTTCAGTTTCTGAAAGAACTCGAAAATCAATGGGAATTTTGTTCTTCATTTGTTCCAAATAGAGAGAACTCAAATTATGTTCTTTAATTTTTTTCGTTCTGTGGAACCTTGAAAAACAAATTTTGACTTCTACTCTTGAGAGCTAAAGATCAGAATTTGAGTTCTCTATTCGGAACAAATGAAGAACAAAATACCCATTGATTTTTTACTTCTTTCAAAAACTGAAGAACACCTTTTTTTAGAGTGTTCTACTCACAAATGATTCTAGTGATACTCACCCTCAAGTATTTCTTCAACACTTTGTCCACCATCTATTCCAATATAAAAATATGTAAAATTTGGTGTACAATGGACTATTTAAATTAAAAATCTTGATCTTAAAATAATCAATATTATTCAATGGATTTATGACTAACTTTAAATGGAAAATCTAATGAACATATTAAAAAGTAAAACTCTTTTCCCATTATTTTATGCACTTTTTCATGTATATTTGATTCTCTTTTAAAATGAGCGCACACAGTAAAAAATATCGTGTCGCATTTTGTGTCGCAGCTCCTGTGAGAAAATTGTGTCGCAAAACAATGTGTCGCAGCTCCTGTGAGAAAATTGTGTCGCAAAACAATGTGTCGCATAATTGTGTTGCCGTTACTAAGAACTTTCAGACACAGCTCTTGAGGTCATTTTAGGAGCTGTTCTCTTCAAAAAATTGCTAAATTTTATGTTTTATTATTTTCAGTAGTCTTCATTAGTATTTTTCTCGGCTTCTTTTCAATTTTGATGTGCTATAGGTGGCGCTAATACGTAAAAGGTAAGAAAATTTTCGAAGTTTTTAAGTGTTTTCAATTTTGAATTGGTGTTTTTAGTGAATAAAGATCCCTCTCTTCATCTTTTTTAACTATTTTCTACGTTAAACATTTTTTCTCTAATGAAAAAGAACCAATCAGAGGCCTTGACTACGCCATTAATCCCAGATCTCGGAAACTAAATATTCTGAAGGCCTGTGAATATTACCAGCGGATTGAGCTTGTTGACATTACGTAGAGCATCCCAAAATGAACTAAAAATATTCTTAAAATCGAATAAGAGATCGAAAATACTTAATTTCTACTGTTTTCTCTATGGTAGAAATACCCAGCGGAAT
>CAJNOQ010001446.1:0-31516 GCA_905250885.1 Didymodactylos carnosus
ATGAATTGACATGTACTTGTTTCATAACAAAACCATTAATTAAACGACATTGCTGTTTATCGTTAAATGTGTAAGGTAATGATGCTAGTTTTGCTCCATTCCACCGAACATAAATATAACCAGGAACATTTGCATCGATTGGTATCAATTCATTATTGGAATCAATTTCCCCAACCACATGCATTAAATCCACATCTTGTAATTTATCTAAATTTGGTGCAAATTGTTTAGCATAACCTTGTCCTTCAACAAAACTACCGGCTAAGAAATAAAGAGGATGATTCATTTTTAAAATTTCTTTTCGTTTTGTTTCTTGTCTTTTGCACAATTTGAATGAGAGAACAAAAGTCGATGCTTATATAAAGAGCTCATACGAGGAAAATAAAAATCGGGTACGGTCCCGAAAGAGAGAAGAAATTTTTCTTTATGCTTGTATTCTTTTTTGTTTGTTACCAATGAGATGATTTTGAAGTATCTTTAATATTAAATTTTAACATTTTAACATTTAAACGCAACACAATTTTAACATTTAAATTTTGACATTTTCCTGTGTTTATATTACTTTAACGCAAGCACTTGCAGTGCTGTGAACAGTCTAGAATTGTAATTATTAGAAAATAACAGAAAAATACAAAATACCCTTCTGAAGCTTCATTTTGGAAAGTATTTACCGTTTGTTATTTACACAAAGAAACATACAGAGCTCCGAGACGTCTCATTTTGTCGAGAAACGTTTGCTTTCTAGACTATCCAGAGCACTGCATGTGCTTTCGTTAAAAAATATAGACACAGAAAAACGTCAAAATTTTGCCACGGAATTTTAATCCGATAGCAGAGTTATCTAGCTGTGCCGTGCAGCTCTTCTGGGCTACAACCAACGGGACGCAGCATAGAGTTTTATTTAAAGCTGGTTGATGGTGAAGGATTGCTAATGATTCCCGTACTAGCGAACGATAATTTTTGGGATCTTTCGAAAGTATTTTCCGTCCTGACCTGTCAGCCTTGTGCTTTGTTTCATCTGTCATGTTCCCTAAGAGATGATGTCGTTTCTTCCTTTCCGCATCTTCGTGTTGTTCAGAAAAAAACGACATAAACAATTACGCATCCCACATTTTAAGGAAAGATTCATCCGTATATCAAGCATCACTCAAAGTATCCGTAACATAGTCAAGAATTAAAACGAGTTTTTATTATTTCATTAGATAAAGCGTTCAAAACTGCCCATCAGTCCAAGTTTTTAACGCGGTAAGGAAAAATTCCTTTTTATCTCCCATGCGTTACACAGTGTATTTATATTACGTGCAATAAATTGCTGTGTTTATTGAACAGAAGGTAGTGAGGATGCTGATCCAAACATAAAAGCTTAAGTAAAAAAGAGATTTGCTCGAATAATATTTGCTAAATAGCCAGTACAAACACTTATGACAGTCCACAATGAATGGTTATGCCTGGAAAATATCGTCAAAGATTGGGAGAAAGACGTCTCACATAAGGTCGATCCGAAACAATGACGCACAGTTGATTTGCCCAACTATTCATTCTCGTGTAATGGTGGTCAGAAGTATTCCTATGCTATGAAATGTTGAAACAAGGCACGTATAATGCATTAATTGGTGAAACAACATATTACAATAGTGCAGCTATCTCATTTGAAGAGTCACACGTGGAATTCAAACGAGCACTTGGTGAAGGCTTTGGATGGAAATTGTTAGAATTGTATTCGGGACCGCCCATTGTCTCATTTAAATGGAACCATTTTCGCCCTATAACAGACTACTTTTCGTGTCATGGCCTCTCCGGTCTTATTTACAAAGCATATCCCACGAATAAAATGGTGAATATATTTGGTATGTGTATCGCTCGTGTCATTGAAGATTTGCGTATTCAAGATTTACAAGTATTCTTTGATCCAAATCAGTTGTTTACAAAACTGACAGAAATTTGTCCCGATGCTCCGTTTGCCAAGTTAAATGTTGAAGCACCAGACATTGAACCAATAATAAATTCTAATGCCGTGTTTGTTAAACAGCAAGCTTTAGATCAACGCAATGATTCATCGAGTACAGAAAAAAATATACCGATTGCAGGTTTTAGTAGTCTCAAATCAAAAGCACTGTCGTCATTGGTATGTACAATAAGTTAAAAAACATGTACTTACTGTCATGTTTTTTTCCTTGACATCAAGAATAATAAAGTTAATGTATATATAGGAAAACATCTTTTGCTTCAGTATAAAAGAAAAAATTGAATGAATACTTGTATTAATAAAATCTTCAGATGACTGTGAATATGTTTGTCGAAATGCGCATTCGCAGGAAATCAGTGTACTTTATTTTGTTTCCTGGTATGATCAATAAGCGTAATAGTAGAACTCTTCTCAAAGTGTACATACGGGTGCTTTTGTGGAAACATTATTCGTAGGAAAAAGAATTTATCATTTCCTTGAATTTAATGAGAAAGCACATATGCTTATTTGTAATAAAGCATGCCACAAATTATTTGCTTAAAAAGCACGAAAAAAAGCCGACAGTAAATAAACTGAGATTACCACACATACAGAATGAACAGGAAAAGTATCTCTAACATTTCCATTTGAGAATATTTCTTTCGGCAACAAATTCGCTTCTAGATAATTTAACATACGGTGGAAGTGTGGCTAGATACACCAGAGTATCAGCACCTAAAAAACAGAAAATATGCTTTTTTCTTCGCTGAAGTGGATAAGCATTCTTTACTCTTCTTCATTTATACAATAGTTTGCGTCATTTTTCCAGATGATTCTTTCTTAGTTCTTATTCTTATATATATCTGAACTGTTTCATAGTTTTCTGTTCTGCCTTTTTATTTTCAGAGTAGGATCAACTAGTAGTAGGGTCCTATCCTTCTGTGTGTTTTCTGTATTCTTTGATCTTGTACTTTACCAATACTCGGGGACTTCTTTTCACAGTTTTGCCATTCATGCACCGTGGACATCATTTGTTGCTTCATCAGCTGATATATTGAATTGCTTCAAGATAAACTTACCATGATACAAGACGGTATGAACAATAATTGCTGTTATAACTGCAAACTGGATACAAAAAGTTACTGAGAATGTTGGTGTCAACACTGGATCACCGTACTGCTCATAATCTGTTTGGTTTAGATGCCTGTTGTCATTTGTGATTAACGAATAGTTGTATCGACTACCATGTGTAGCATATGAATTGCTCGAAAACATAGGTAAATTTTTTGCATTCGTATACGTATAGTACAGTATCGGAACAATTATCCAGTATATACCAATGAAACCAATAAGAATGTTAAATAGAGCCCACCACGGATACAGAATTGATGATTGTAAAAATGCCGTTACCGATTGTCACAACTGCAGCGCTCCAATACTCAGACCGTAGAATCCGGTTAACTGGTCAAGTACAATATTAATCTGATTCATAAAACATATTACTGAAAATGATGTTAGTATGGGCATGAAATAGCCCGGTATCGGGTAGTAAACAAACTGAACAATAAATACAATGAAGAAAAATCGAAATCGTCCCATTTTCCACGTTGAAAGCTGAAAATCGTCATCATTCTTCTTTTCATGCAACATTCGAAATGTGGCACACTTGAGAAGGATACTTGGAAATATCATTCCCGCTGGCCATACTAGATAACGTCTCATTACGCCTGAAACAGAATAACAAACAGAATTCAATTCGTTTCTGTTCAAACGAACGTTGATGCTTCATTTATTAAACAGTTAAAAAGGTTTGGTTCCTAGTGCTAAGAATTGTGGAAAACCACAAAGTCAAACGTGAACCTCATAACACAGAAGCATGCGACAAAATTCTTTTCTTAATGAATCTAATAAAATTTAAAATGAAAGGGAGATGTAGACTCATTTAGTTATGCAACAGTTAAAAGATCGAGGTCATATTTGGAATCGAGTTTCATCGAATCACGTATAACTCAATAAGTGTTGAATCGATTTTTTTCTCGTCATTATATCTATCGAAGGAAAGGAAGCCGAAAGCCAGCAAAGGTGCGCGAATACAATTACAAATTGTAAAGTTCAAAGTGGCATGGCACCTATCGTTGATTGAGAGAGATAAGGATAGAACAGAAAGAAGCAAAGCACAAAAGAACACTACACAGTTGACAGAATCGAACACTTGAACTTTGATTCAAATGCAAAGAATTTTTTTTGAACTAAATTGTCCAAAAATAAACTCTGATGTGTTCTCATTCCCATCCTGTGCATTGCTATAGTGTGTTCTACCCTCGCTGCTCAACGTATACAGCTTATAGTTCGCTTAGAACTAGACGGCTTGTGTACGTAACGGTCACTTTCAATGAGGTGTGTTCGAAGTAAAAATCCGCATAATCGGCTAATGCCAGGTTGTGAGCTCACTCGATTGTTTATAGAAACACACTTTTTTACATTGAATTTGATTAAACAAGTGCAGATTTGTATTAATACGCACATATCGCTCTCTATGATAATAAACTAGTCTGATCTGTACATTGATTCTTCTACCTGTATATATCGTATATATAGAGGGTCAACACACGTTAATCAGTAACAATGGGCGTTTTGTTTAATATACATAAATTTTTTTTTCTTTCACGGCTATCCCGTGGCATCGAGTTCAAAACCTCACCAGTTTGAGCGTAGCAGAACATGGGATCAACACAAACGTTTGGAATAACTTTTGAACAAAGATAGATGCAGACTTGCGGTTTTCACCAGTCGAAACAGGAAACTTGGGACCATCTTTTCATGAGAAAGGCGATTTTCATATCGACTTTCCAAGAAGGATTTTTAGGAGATCTTTAGAAACGCGCTCATCATTCTGATTCACTTATCCCTTGACTGGAAAGGAATTACCAGTATCAAATTGTTTCTGCAGAATAAAATAATTATCTTTCTTGTTTAAGGATGAAAAACGATACATATTCTGAAAGTACACACTCTAGGGTACTCAGCTGACTGCTTATCTCAAAACTGATATTTTTGAGCAAAATTCTGTGTCAAAGGAGTAGAGGACTTTAGCGTAGCTTTTCTTGCTTAACACAAATTCAAAGTTAATATGCGTGTAATATTCAATGAGAAGATAGCGTTTTGCTGAGATGTCTAGAAAACATTCTCAGGAACGAATCATCTGGGTAAAGTCAACACTTGCAATCTCAGAAAATTTGGGAACATGAAATGTTAAGAAGAGTCCACAAAATGTCAATAGAAGAAAATTCTATCAGCTAAAGTACACAAATGAAAATGAATAAGAAAACTCATCTTTGATGCACATCCTATTAGGTAGACAACCTTTTTAAGCCTATCTATTAAGGCTGAGATGTCGCTACTATCAACGGTTTTGGACTGTATTTATTCAAGCCACTACACAGCCAGCAGAAAAAAACTGATTTTAAGCTTTATTCATTCCAGAGTACAAGCGGATATAAATCCATTCTAGGATTCTAAAAGTTAAACTACCAGAAAAGCATCAATTTTGTGCGCTTTTCGGACTCAAGCACTAACTTCTCTGGTTTTTGGAGAACTTGTAGAACAATGTGAATCTGAGTTTTCATTTGTCCCCACTAGAGAACTCATTTCGCGTTCTTCATATTATGGAGAACTCAATTTCTATAGCCAGTTCTCTATATGGGACAAATAGAGAACTGAAATTTTTACGAGTAAATGTATTTTTGATCACCAAATTTTTCAGCATGAATCTCGTATTTTTATTGCTCAACAAAGTATAATGTACAACACAAACATATTCATTAGAATATTAACCAGATGAACAATATTTCTATAGTTTTATTTATATCTACTTAGAAATTTAAAGCTGTGCTAACTTTCTTGGGACGCCCGTTTGTCTTTCGTTTGCCTAATGGTTGAATGCGTGTTTTATCGCTAACTTGATACAAGTTAAATAAAATTGCTAATCCAACAGAATGTTTACACGATTATACTTTCATACCAACCGGACAGCTACATAATTCTAATGGTACAACAAGCCAATAGGATTGTTGCCACATCGGAAAATAACTGAATGTGTCATTGGCTAGATATATTTATCAGTCTCGTCGGTGACTTGCATTCAGTCATTTTTTGATGTGGATAGGCTTAAAAAGGATTGGCTTAAAAAGGTTGTCTACCTAATAGGATGTGCATCAAAGATGAGTTTTCTTATTCATTTTCATTTGTGTACTTTAGCTGATAGAATTTTCTTCTATTGACATTTTGTGGACTCTTCTTAACATTTCATGTTCCCAAATTTTCTGAGATTGCAAGTGTTGACTTTACCCAGATGATTCGTTCCTGAGAATGTTTTCTAGACATCTCAGCAAAACGCTATCTTCTCATTGAATATTACACGCATATTAACTTTGAATTTGTGTTAAGCAAGAAAAGCTACGCTAAAGTCCTCTACTCCTTTGACACAGAATTTTGCTCAAAAATATCAGTTTTGAGATAAGCAGTCAGCTGAGTACCCTAGAGTGTGTACTTTCAGGATATGTATCGTTTTTCATCCTTAAAGTGATTTCCGATGAGCGTTTAACAAGTTTTTTAGTAGTCTTGTTAAAATAACATATTCAGATATTAGTCTTTTCCTGGCAGTGGTAGTAGTTTACTGCTATATTTCTGCACCTTTAAATAATTAAAAAAAAAATTATTATCATAGTTCTACTGGACACACACCGTCCCTTGTAGTGAGAGAATAAAGAAACATTTAGAAAACATAAAAACAAATCAAAATCATTTTACGTCAACACATTATGTGAAATTTTTGAAAATCATACATGCATTTACTGGAAAATCAAGACATAATCAAATAGCGACAAACGATCTTTATTTAACATATTGACAACATTTTTAGTTAGACGACCTCTCCCAAAAATCTGTCTTTTATCCTTGAGAAGAGATGGTTTTGAACAATATTCATGTATAAGAACAAAAACGACATTTTATGTTGAAAGAAGTCAGAGATAACAGAGGGATTTGTTTTGACTGTGGTAGAAATGAAATCGTGTCCTCTCAATTCGTCTCAACTTTTTCTCAATTCGTCCCATTTTTTAAATAAGTTCTCTTTGTGTTCTTCAAAATAACAACAGTTTCGTGGTCAGCTTAAAAAAATAAAAATATGTATGAAAGCGTGTCTAAAGCAGACAGTAGAATGATGCGATAATAAATGATCTACCGAGAACCAACAACCACATAGAGAGGTATAATAAACGTTTAGAAAGTGTATTTCCTGTTCATCCACACATTTGTGAATTTATTGATCTATTACGTTAAGAACATGTCTTTCAGCACCATCACAGAGAAGAATCTGAAGTCCAAACTCGCAAACGTAAAAAATTTACAATGAAATTGATGAAAAATTGAAAAGTTTACTTGATGCTCATGAAAAAGGGGAGTTAACAAATCCACAATTAGCCATAAAATATGGAAGGGCCGTAAAAATTCATGTGGAATAAAGACAATATATTAATAATATTTTTTTGTTTCCATTTCTGAAAGTTAAGTTAAATATAAGGGAACTTATGTAGAATAAGTATTTAAAAATGGGACGAACTGAGAAAAAAATTTGTGGGACGAATCGAGAAAGAGCAATTAGGGACGAATCGAGAGTAAACCAAATGAAATGGATCCAATACTCATATCAATCGTTTTATATTCTGGTAAATTTTCAGTTTCAACGTTACGGATATCATGCCATTGATGAATAGCTCGTTATTAATCTGTCTGTTCATCGCCTCCAATTTATTTTATTTACTTTTTAATAAAATCGGTGGTATATTTTTAGAAGCTACTTGGTGATGAAAAAGTGTCAAAAAGGTTTTTACGAAGTTTATCAGTTGTTTCTAGAATACGTGATTAACGATCTGAGAACATCTGTTTGTGTTCACAATTTGTTGTTGTTCAAAAAAAACAAATTGTGTTTCATAAAGTATTTTCCTGGATACATATGGTATTGAGTTTTTTTTCTGTTAACACATCACACTAATGGCAAGCATAGTTTCTCTTGTGATCTCACTCAATCGCTGAAAGAAAATATACGTCAAATTATCATCGTGAGTAATCATACGCAAGTACATTCAATATTTAACGTTTTTGAGATTGTAGAATTTTAATGAAAGGAAGAATCGTTGCACGAGATGAAAAATGACGGAGTATTGCTCTTATTTTGAGCATATCGTTTGAAGTAAAAAATTTGAACATAAAAACATTATTTTATTATCACATTTTTCAAGTGATAATAAGCAGACAATGGAAAAGAAAAAAATATATAAAAGAATGAGAACGAGAGTGTGATATATGTAATAAATGACATTTTAAAATTGGTGTATATCTCGAGAGATTTTCGAGCATAGCTAAATTTATTTCTGAAATTTATTTAAATTCTCTTGTGTTTGAATAAGTAAACGAATATTTCATGATTTAAAGTATCATGATGAAAAGAAAGAAAAAAAATCTATCTGATATATATTTTATTATTGACATATGTGACTAGTTAGATAAATTATGAAATTACTGTGTCGATTAAAATACCTGGATTGTGATTTAGGAACATCATCTACATCTACATAATGGTTTCGAAACATGTACGTTTTTAAATCGGTATAAAGGTGTTACCTATGCTTTTTGGGAGATAAATAAGGAAGTTTATCGATTTAGTTGGTCTAACCAAATGGTGTTTTGATTTAATTGAATTCATTCAACTCCAACTGAGAAATGCACACGTGTACAATCATTTAGAGAAATAATTTTCTTAACATATTGAAACATTTGATATCTATACGAAGACTACCAGTTTATAATTATATTTCTTTGTTTTCTAACTGTGCTTTAATTGATATTTTGTCACTTCTGATAACCTTGCACAACAGTTAGAAGTGGTGAGAAACTCCATTTCCATGTTTCTAAACAGGATATTTATTCGACATTTAAAATGGATAATCTTTTTTTGAGCGAGAACACAGCTCTGATTTGCATGCACTATGCGATCTAATATTCGCTGATGACAATTATCAGACACTTCTATTTCATTCATACGCTTTATTGTCCGTTGTAAAGCGAAAACAGGATGAAATCACTCGTCTTGGTCTGTTTTTCAACACGAATGATTATGCCCTACCACATTCCTTTCATGAAAGTTTTTGATATCTGATTTTCATTATTAACACTTTAAAGTAGTGTTTAACGGACATCAGTACTTTGATGATACAACATGAGGAAAATGCTCTTTTCTCTTACAATTTAACAAGAGTTGATTATGATTTTCTTTATACGAAATAATTAATCTCTTCTTGCTTAAATGATCAACAAGTTTTCAACAATTACATATAGTGTCTAAATGACTTAACTTCTACCATAAATCTGCATGATTTACTCAATCAATTAGTGGAAGATGGATTAATCTAAAAGCATTTTCAAATTATAATGTTTTTTCTCAAATTGCATGGAATCTAGGTAAGCAGAACTAAAAATCTTATTTAACTATGACTAACTGAACCAAACAGGATTGCCAACGTGACCTAGAATATATAAGTTATACACCTAAATCACTGCTGGCGCGCCATTCAAAAGCAGACCGCTGATAATCATTCTCTCATTCAATGTCAATATTCATTACTGATGACTAGGAACTAATCTGTGTATGTCCACTCTTGATTAATCGTGGATGATTATTGACTTTTTTTTCAAAGTGAATAAGAGAAACAGACATCAAGATATGTTACATAATAGAACGATAATCATTTAGTCGTACTTTCCGAACCAATAAATACTCTCGATAGACATGAAACAGCATTGATCACTCGTTTCTCTCTACAACACAATAGTAAACGAGTGCAAAATAATTCTGATTTAATTTGACATCGTTGCACATTCAACAGGAGATCATTTCATACTTTCCCTCTCTCCACATATTCTATTTTTATACAATAGAAGAATCAAATATTTTGTTACGTATATCATACATTCAATTCTATACCATAGAGTCCACACAGCTAAAAATATAGTTGAAGTACATTTATGTATATATATAGCTAGCGATAATTATATCAGAAACATTTAAGGTGTGATGTGTTATTAAAAAAAAAGTGAACTGTTACAACAACGATGAATTCAGTTTCCTTAATAAATCCGATCATTTTCATTTTCTACAAATGACAGTTAAATCAACCCAGCATGCCGCCTCAGTGTCACTTGTGAACAACATTTTTTTTTCTCCTTCTCCATTATCAGCTTTTTAAAATAATATGAATGGTACGTTTATGGCACCGTCCTTGAATATGTCTTGATGTTTCGTTTTATCTACAATTAGTCTCTATCATATATAAAATCACGTTAAAGAAATAATGTTATATAATTGAATAAGTACAAGAAAATTATTGTCAACAGACGAAAAAAGTAATATCAGATTTATAGTTATTGATGTGTATCATATTATACACATACCATACTTTCATCTCTGATTGGTTGTTTATATTTTGAACTTTATGTGCTTTTATCTCACTACGGCAGCATCATAACGTTAGATGAGAAAGAATCTAAACTAGTAAAACGAAGTTGTGCATTGACAGTTGTCATCATTGATCCTCCAGTTTGACTATTACGATCTATGATTATGGATATAATAATGCGGTTCACTCCGAGAGAAAGCCATTGATTCGTTCAATAACCAAACCAAGATCTCTAAATAAGGAGATTTTTTCAAGAGGTTTCATCTTTTATAAAGACACCCAAACAATTATTTTTGGTGACTTCATTAACGAATGTTTACTGAGTGCTCAGGTATATTTCCGACGTTAATTAGTTGCATGTTTGACTGAATTTTCGTTTTTTAAACACCTTTTTTTTTGAGAAATAAATATATTTTAAGATACATGCGTTCAAACATATTTCGTACACGATTTTCTATTAGTTCAATGAGCAAAATCATTTTAAAGAATAAACGGAGTTATAGACCAGTCAGCGTGTTAACTTTGACTATATTTTAGGAATAATGTGGCAATTTTTTCAGGCAACAGGAATAGCTTGTAACGTGAAATAGACAAGAGAAGATTATCTGGCAAAACTTTTGTATAATTTTTAATCAAACTGTTTACAATTTGACAGCAAAGCAAAACGGCTAATTGATTTCTTTTGTGATTCAATAGGCAGTCATCTTTGTTTACTGACTTCTTGTTTGGTTCCCAGTAATTTATTTTCAACATTTTCAGGAAGTTCAGTATTGGAGAAAAAAATATATAACATTGATGCATTAAACACGTTTGAATCTGTTATATCGACCGTTTTAGATTGATAAGGCATGTTAAACTACAAATTGTGAAGAACACATCTTCTACGCCACTACTTATTCTAATTATCTCCGCTATCTCCAGCAATCAATGACGGGCTATTAGAGATAGGAGGAGAAAATCAATACTTTTTTAGAATTCAAATAAAAAACCCGTTCAAAAATTTTTACGAGGGTTAATTCAACTTGTGTATAAACTTCGAAACATAATTTATCTGATTGCGCGCATATCTGGCACTCACCATTGGGTATTAAATTAGAAAGCCCATGTCAAAGTCGTAAATGTGTGTGTGGTTGTGATAGAACAGAACTATTGTTGATAACTATTATGATAGAACAGAACGAAGTTGATGTGAAAATTCATTACAAAATATTATTAGTGACGAACAAATTTACTAACTGAACATCAAAACGTTTGTTCTTCATATTAAATAATTAACTAAAAAGCGGTATTCTTCTTCTTTCTTCTTTCCATTGGTCAATGATATTTTTTCTTATTCTTTCTCATTGGTTGCATCTATGCAACTATAAAGAAAAGAAAAGAAAACGGCAAATATCGATTATTACATTTTTATGACAGAAAAAGAAGAAAAAGTATATTACTGTTCTCGTTTTCATTATTGTTAGTACTATCATACATCAAATATATTAGCACCTGTCATTACAAGTGTGAAATGCTACGAAAGAGCTAGTTTCAAACTAAAATAAAGATGTTAACTCCAGCTGAAACATCGATAGCAGGCGAAATAAATTCAGAAGATGGCTCATATCCTCCAACAACAACAACAATAAATTTAAACTATTATCCACAATATCCTTGTACAAACAATGATGATAATAACAATTATCATTCACATCAAACCTATTCAACACCAATCTTAAATGATTATATATACCCATCAAATTCATCGTCTTCGTATTATACATCATCACCATCACCAATCTGTGATAATATAGCAAAACGTATTCGTTATCGTTCATCGTTTAATAGCAACACACCCGATGATCAAAAACAAATTCTATCAACAACAAATTATGCCGCATCAACACCAAAAGTACGCTCACCATTAGCCATGCCACCAGCAATGATACAACAACGACAAGTACCCTGTTATGATTATATTTCCATGCAACATTCACAGGATGAACAAACAACGAATTATGATGCCTATCAGTACTATATGACCAACAGTAATCATTCAATATCATCACCATCGCGACCACTACATCAAAATTATGTAAGCTATTGAATTCATACTTTTATAAATATTTGTTTAATTTAGTTAAGAGATAGTACTTGTCTTAGATGTACGAATAATCGTATACATTCTCTACATTAATCAGTACATTCTATCAATAGAAGGTAATGTTTCCGTGAAAACATTTATTAGGCATTTTTTTTAAATTTATTTTTCTTCATTATTATTAATTTTACAATATCGCGTACCTAATTCTTGTTCTGTTATCCAGCTATATTCATAAATAATTATCTACTAGTAAATTAACATATTGAGAGAAATTATACTTCTTTTACAATGCTCTTCACCAAAATTTATTACAGTTCACTAGCATACTCTGTAATACAATTTGAAACACTGGAATATCACAGTGAGCAAACTCTGTGCATAAGATAACCAACAATAGAAATATTACTAATAGATTTCATCTGCTTTATTTGTTTAGGATGGTAATATTATTGCAACTTCAGGACATATTGCTGTGCGTTTGCAACACGGAGATTTGTGGACAAAATTTCATCAACATACAACAGAAATGATTATCACAAAACAAGGACGGTATGTAAGACGATAGAATTAAATAAAAGTTCACTTGAGTCCATGGATTGATATAAGACAGCGAATGTTGCCAGATGTTTCTATAATTTATCCAATAAAAAATATACTCAAAATATTTATTGTGACTAATGTTCATCGTTCTTGAAGAATTCTAATTGATCTGTTATTTTTAGTCGAATGTTTCCCACTCTACAATTTCATGTATTTGGCTTAAATCCAGATTCGACTTATAATCTGTATGTTGATATGGTATTGGTTGATACAAATCATTGGAAATTTAATTTGGGAAAATGGGTATCATGTGGACAAGCTGACCAATGTCAAAAATCAAGTAAACATTAAACAAAATAAAAAAATTTCTATTTGATTATTTTATTTTCTCGTGATGATTAATATTAAGTTTAATGAGGTTTTTTATTTAATTAACAGATCGTATTTATATTCATCCTGATAGTCCAAATACAGGTCAACATTGGATGAAAAATGAAATATCATTTAGTAAATTAAAATTAACGAATAATCGATCAATACCACCTGGACATAATACAAATGTGAGTTTATAACTGTTATCTATATTATTCTGTAATTATCGAATTTATTTGTTGATATTTCTAGATGACATTAATTTTAAATTCTATGCACAAATACCAACCACGTTTACATATCGTTGAAGTTAGTCGAATAAATATTGGAAATAGCCGATGTTCGACGTTAGAACAACAGACTAAAACTGGACAAGAACATACATTCTTTTTTGTGGAAACACAATTTATTGCTGTAACTGCATATCAAAACACGGATGTAAGTAAATATTGATTTGTATTGGATAAATACACGACATTGATTCATCTCAAAGAGTTGTATGGTCAAGAAAAACGGGATGGAAATTATTTGCAAATCATTCAGTCATGCTGCGGCGCTAGTTTACAGAGGATTTGCTTAAAACAAACATAGACAGCAGCGACTCATCAACAAAATTTTGCACAGAAACGGTCGTTGTAGTCATCAAGTACTTTTCAAAAAAACAGAGACTAAAAACAGTAGTTTTAGACTGTTACTAGATCGCGGATACGATAACTAATTATGAGTTTTATCTATTTTAGATAACACAATTGAAAATCGATCATAATCCATTTGCCAAAGGTAAAAATGAGTAATATATCTTATTTCAATTCTAGTTTAATAGATTTATCTTTGTCTTAGGTTTTCGCGATTCAACTGACAAGTATGTGTGTGTGCATATATGTGCAGATAATCTTATTTTTCAATTTATTTCAATATTTATTGTTTCATTTAGAGGATATGGGTCTCATAGTAATAGTATAGTGACATCATCCGATCCATATTATCATCATCAGTCATCCGCTTCTTCATCGCCTCATTTGTCTTATCCGCAACAGCATTCTCCTCAATCATTGCAAAATACCTCATATTATGAAACAAATCATTATTCATCTTCACTTAAACGAAAAATGATCGGTTATACGGGACAACATCAATCACAAAATTCAACATGGTTTCCCGATAATAGACAGTCAAAAAGAAATAAATCGCATGATGATTCTGAACAAAATCCCTATAATAGTTATTAAGACTGTGTGTATTATAGATACATATATATTTATATATATGTAGCTTCCATTTATTATTTTTGTTTTCATAGAACCTAACTGTTTTAAATAAATTAATATGCATTCATTGGGCAACCAACCGTACTGTGTTTTCAAGAAGTTCATTGCACACGGTTTCCAAGGAAAGCGATGACGATTTGCTTAACAAGAAATTATAATTCTTTTTCTTGCATGGATACTGTTTTATATTGGAAGGACCAGTACATTTACATGTCTTTATCCACTCAAAATTGGTATAGATTTGACAAGCTTATATAAAGGGCACCATTGATAATAAATCTGTATTAAGAGCACGTAATGGAGCAAAGTTTGATGTTGTAAAGTCAAGGAAACGCTATGGTTCAAACAATTCTAATACCATTTTGTGTTCCTACCGCTTTATCATTTTACTTTAAAAATGAACTAGTTCATTTTGAAGCGCATCAGTGATCTACAGTAGTTTAGCTTCAGAACTAGTGTCCCAAGCACGAAAAAAAATCATGAAGCGGGCGCTGCATCTAGATTAAAAGGTACATTTATCTAGCTTCAGCTAGCTGCACAGAAATACATGAAAATTTCATCTAGCTTCAGCTAGATTGAAACTAGTTTCAATTGGGTACAGCTAGTTGCTATCGATTAATCGAGCAATTCATTGCTCGATTAATTGGCCCATGTAGTTGCCGTTTCAGCTAGTACACAATTTCAACCAGCATGCAGCTAGATAAATGTACCTTTTAATCTAGTTAATCTAGCTGTAAGTGGGCGCTGCAGCTAGATTTTCTCGCTTACTTAGTTTTGCTTGGGGTCCTGCGACTATTGGTAACCTCGGAAGCGAACAGATTATAGGTAATCAGACATGCTTACGAGGGAACCGCCCCAGGTGCCCAACTCCGATTTCCTTCATTCATACCTAGTTTTATAGAGCACATCGAGCTGGTAAAAAGCCTAAAAGGATTTTTGGGCATGGCTCTTGAAGTCTCAGTTTTCTGCAAAACCAGTTTTTGAGAAATTCTAAAAAATAATCAAAACCTTTCGTAATGAGGCATAATTGTAGCCCGCACATTTCTGATTAAAATGAGGCGTCTCCCAACTCTACACGACCTTTCTTTGCAAAGTTACAGAATTTACAAGAAAAGCCCTAAATGTTCATTGTCAGCTCAAAGCTGTAGAAATAAGAAGAAATTAATTTAGGACTTTTCTTGTTAATTCTATAACTTTGCAAAGAAAGGTCGTGTAGAGTTGGGAGACGCCTCATTTTAATCAGGTATCAAAACCTGGGGCGGTTCCCTCGTTAGTCTTGTGGCAATATTTGTTTTTAGAAAAAGATTCTAGAAACTAACGAAAGCCACGTTTTTCAAATGTTTTCGCCTAAAATTAAATAACTCAATGGCCACTCAAAAATCATGAAAACGAGTTCAAAAATTCGTGATGTACAGTATTTAGTCTATTTTATATTCCATTTATAACAAATTTTACAAGATACAGTTTATAAAATCCTATTTCTAAAAACGTGATTTCGTTAGCTTTTAAAATCCAGCTCTAGGACTGCAAGGATATGACGATATTATACGCAAACCACTGGAAATCAAGATTTCGCTTGGATCCCGTTTTGAAGAGAACACTCAGGGCTATCAATCCATGAAAAAAAATCAATTTAGTCCTGCTGGAAGTTTCGGACACACAAACGGGTTTTTCAAGAAACTCCTGGAAAACCTATTTTAAGCAACCCTTCTACTTTCTTAATGGGAACATGCCCACAAGCACAAATTTCCTCTCTTGGTGAAAACCGCAAGTCTCTATCTCATTCCTATAAAAAATTATTCAAAGAATAGTCATAGATATTATATTTTGGTTTTGACGGTAGTTGATTTTTCGATGAGTTTTAAAATGAATTGGTTGCAATTTAAATTTAAATTTTATGTAGTTTTTATTAAAATGTCTATCTGAACTAATTCAGCTCTAAACTCTACTAGATTTTAATCTGAACTCCGACCTATATAGAAAGATTTTATTTAGCTTGTCTTAATTGAAGTATTAGAAAATTTTTGAAAGATGTCGCCAAAAGTTGACGAGAACAGACAATAAAAAAAAACCTTCATAAATCCGGATCTTCCTTTATTTCTTCATGAAAATATAACTTCTGTTTAAAAATTATATTCCAAGCTGTTTAGCAGATTCACGAGGGAAGTATTCCAACTAATAAATGGCTTTTTGAACGACAACCAGTGGACTATAGGTAGTCGACGATGCTGATTTCGAATATCACCATGACTGCTGCTAGGCCTTCAAAGACCAGTTTTCTAGAAAATCATTTTTCGAGAAACTGTAAAGAATAACCAAAGCTTTCTTAATGAGGCGTAATTGTAGTCCATAAATTTCTGATTAAAACGAGGCATCTCCCAGCTCTACACGACCTTTCTTTGCAAAGTTACAGAATTTACAAGAAAAGGCCTAAATGTTCGTTGTCACCTCAGAGCTACAGAAAGAAAAAGGAATTTAGGGCTTTCTTGTAAACTCTATAACTTTGCAAAGAAAGGTCGTGTAGAGCTGGGAGATGCCTCGTTTTAATCAGAAATTTATGGACTACAATTACACCTCATTAAGAAAGCTTTTGGTTATTCTTTACAGTTTCTCGAAAAATGATTTTCTAGAAAACTGGTCTTTGAAGGCCTAGCAGCAGTCATGGTGATATTCGAAATCAGCATCGTCGACTACCTATAGTCCACTAGTTTTTGTTCAAAAAGCCATTTATTAGTTGGAGTACTTCCCTCGTCAGTACTACAAATATATGTAACAGAATTTCCAGTTACATTTATTTGAGCAGCAAAAAGTTTTTTACAATCAAGTGCAAAAAAAATCATCGTCCAACAACGTCAGAAATTTTTTCTATTATTCATCGAGAGTGCCATTAAGCATGAGTGCAAGCAGCATCACATAGTGAACATAGCACCGACAGTTTTTTAAGATTTCGAATGGTGTATATGTATTCAATATATTTTATTAGCCTATTTTAGTATAGAGTTCAGAGAGATCTTCTAGTTAATACTAGTGTTCAACAAGCATTAAAGAGCATATGCTAACTAAAAGAAATTAAGTAAACAAAACTATTCAACTCTCCTAAATGTAAGTTTCATTTTTCCACTACTGATTCCTAGTATGAACTAATATCTTCCTTAAATACACCGGGTGCAAAACCCTAGTGTTAACGCCCAGCGTATCCAAATCAAAATGAAAAACTCTACTGTTGAAATGGCCGTAATATTAATAAGAACTAGAACTGTCCCATTCTTATTCGCATATTTCCATTTAGATACTTCGCTACTATAAATTTCCAAAAATAATAAACTCTGTTATTTTTTTAATAGCATTTGATAAAGAAATGGTAGAGAGTCGTAGTTTTGCAGAGGACAGTATGAGGATATTGATTAGCGGAAAAAAAAAAGTTTAAAGTGCCATATTTTTCCATTAGTCTATGGAAAAGTAGATCACCATAATGTATTATTACTTTCAATGAGTAGATGAAAACCGCTGGACTATCGTTTGCACAATCAAGCAAACTTGAACTCTACTTATCAGAGTTTAGCAATGGCTTTAGTTTTTGTATGTATTTCTTTACATCTAGAAACTTTCCATAAGAGTATCACTAAAAAAAACTATATAAGTCAAATTTTTGGCTAAAAGACATTTTGGTTCCTTAAACTAAGATAAAAAACAATTTTTAATTTCTTCAAGTAAGCAGGTCTGAACGATCTCAGAAACGAATAGAACCATAGATTTATCGACTAATCTGCATCTCATGGCAATGTTTGTTCTACGGGAAAAGTGAATACATGGTAAAAAAATAACGTATTCACAGTACCACGTATAAAAATTCTTCGTCAAAAAATTATCTTTTAGATTCGAGAGACTAATCTAAAAGTAAGGTACATGAGAGATGAAGAAAATATTAAAATTTGAAAAATGACGAACATTTGATGTCGTTCACTCGTAGATTATCAAACGAAATATGAAACTTTTTACATATTTCGACGAGAAAAAATACGAATAGGAATATATTTGATTGAACTAGTTGATATGTTCAGTATTTTTAGCTCAAACAAATTTATCAACAATAAAATCGTCATTTACTGAAATTTTATCAAGATTTAAATGGATAAAAAAAACGTGAAATTTAGAATAGAAAATAAAGAAAATATTGTTTAAAATTTTTATTGAATTTTCAAAAAAAATTTAATTCATTGTTGAATATATTTTGTTTTTTGAGTTTGAGACACAAAGCACTGAGAGAAACACATGCACGCAAACAATTACTTCTGTATGTACGTACGTGTATGTATACAAAAAAAAAGCAAAAAAAAAAGAAGAAAAGTCAACAATATGATAAAAAGAAAAAGAAGAAAAGTCAACAATATGATAAAAAGAAAAAAAAGAAAAAAAAAGAAAACAACCGAAACAAACAATGAAAAATGCTTAATTGAATAGAACAGTAATGATAGCAATAGATAGAATATTTAATGTATTCTTCTTTAAATTTAATCTTATTGTATAAGATTTTCTCGCAATATTTTCTCTATGTTGAGTTAAATGTTGAGAATGATTTTTTTGATGAATATGTATAATGTAATGGATGATGATTATCCACCATTGTTATTAATTTTTTAATGAATATTGACATGGTGTACCACATTTATCTTGTACACCATTATAATATTAATTTTTTTCTAATAGTGCAATTGGTATCGGCATGATTAATTTTTGAAATTGTTGTTGTTGATGATGATGAGTTTTAACATATTTCATTGTACAACCATGTTTTATTTGTTGAATGTAACGTAGATTTATATAATAAAATACAATTGAATAATGGTGATATAAATTTATATTTAACCCTTGTACTATCAACCAGAGTCTATTTAGACATTGTTCTCAAAAAACAAGAAAATGAAATGAAATTTTTTTTTTTTTCATGAATCGAAGTATGAAATACATTTTATGAATGCATTCTATTTGTTGTGTCTAAAATAGGCTTGGGAGTACAAGGATTAATATAATTATATAAACGTTCTAATTTATTTAATGAACAAAATGCATTTTTATGAATATTTCTAATCGGATTATTATTTAAATGTAATATTTTTAATTGTGGTAAATGTTCAGATTGAAATTCATCAATATCTTCTATTAAGTTTGAACTTTGTATTTGTTAAACTTAAATGTTTTAAATTTTGTCCAATTAAATGATTTGATGATGATGATGATAATAATTGATCATTATCCAATACAACATTTTGTACTTCTAAACATATTAATAATGGTAATTGTTTTAATAAATAATCTAAAGTTATTTTTTTTCTATTATTTATACTATCATACATATAATAAATATTTTTTAATGATAAACTTTTTAATGTTTGAAATGAATCAACATTAAATATTGTTTGCGGAAATTGTAATTTAATTCTTGAATTTTCAATTGAAAATTTTTCTAATAATTTTATTTTTGAAAATAATTGATCATTTAAATCCGTTAAATTACATAAACGAAAATGTAATGTATTTATTGTTAAATCGGCAAATGTTTTATCACCAATACGAATTGATTCAGTACATGAATCAATTTGAATATTTTCATGTTTAATTGTAGTTAAAAATGGTGAAACATATGTAAAATGATCACATTGTAGTAAAATTATCCATTCAATATTTTCTATTTTCATTTTAATCGTCTTGTATCATGTAATGATGATGACATTTGAAAATGATTAGTAAAATAAAATATATTTTAATCATTGAATACTGTTGATTATAAAATTCGAATTTTTAAAAAACTATTTAGATCATAATTCTTTACAAACGATATTTCTCTAAAAAAATAACAAAAAGAGAATAATAACTATCATTATATCTCTTACATTTTCATATACATACAAATTTCTCGAAATTGTTGATAAATGAGTCAATCCATTAGGATTCGAACTGAATTACAGTGTAGCATAACAAAAAAACAAAAAAGAGCTCAAAATTTACGATTGGCTGACTGTTTGTTCGACATGTTGCTAGTTAGACATGTTTTGGTGAATACGTAGTAAAAAATAAAGCAGTCGTATTTTTTTCAAAGTCAGTCTAAAGCACATAAAAATGCAAGATATGTTTGATCACTGATATTTCAATCATCCATTATTATAGCTTGTGTATATATATTAAAACTTGAACTCGACAATTATTGGAGCCTTTCTTATTGACAAACATAATTCCGAATCCAAAAGCACAAAAAACTGCATGCTATAGGCAGAAGGAAAAGATAAGAATGTGGTTATTACAGAAGGATGTCGTTCCATTCAATGTAAGTAACCTTTTTGTTTTTAACGTAATAAATATAAAATCAACAAAGCAATTTTTTATGTGAGCTCTGTGACATGTGTTAGTTCACAGAGAGAAATCCTTGTTTGGATATTTAATCATTTATTTTGTTTCTCAAATATTGAACATACAAGTAACACAGTACGTGACAAAAGTAAGAAAAAATCCATTTCATACTTGTACGAGTTAGAACATAGAGTTGAGAACAACATAATCATTAACAAAAACGAGAAAGAAAAAAAACTTTGTAAGAAATGTATGCTGAATGAAAACTGGAAAATCAAACGGTAATTCAGGGAAAATAGACCATTCACAGAAGTTTGAGGAGATATTCAAACGATATTATTTCTCTATATCACATAAGAAATGTTTGTGCTACTGTTACAAACCTCGCTACCTTATCATCTTTATATTCTTTACAATATATGGAGTGTAATAGCATAAATAGTGATTAATTATCTATTCAAACAATATCATTTGTAGTATATACACTGTGGAACATCTACTGTGTAGTATCACATGGTTAGTAATCAACTTACAGAAAAAAAACGGCAAGTTCTTTAGAATACGTTCATTTTCAGAACTAACTATAAGTAAAATGAATCATATATTGAGAAAAAGGCTTTAGATCGTTTGTCTACAGATGTTGGAGATATGAATTGTCTTTTCCCTTAGTCTATACGATCAAAGATGAATGAGCAACAGTGTTTTCGCATAATCGTAGAATGTAGACCTAGTTGTTTTTACAATAATACGTAGCGTCTATTTTGACTAAGATCGAAAATTTGAGAATTTCAGGAAAGAATTAGAAAAGATTGGATTATGTACGATCCTGTCTAATCTTTGCTGCTGTATTTTTAGATTTAAGTCTAAAAGATGAGATAGTGTACTGCAATTTATGTTTTAATAAGCAGCTATATTGTAGGCAAAATATTTCAAAGGTAAATCTTTTTTGAGAAGACTAGATATGCAGCTGTATCGTAAAATAAGATGTTTAAAAAACGTAGTTTGTAATAATTGAAAAGAAACTTACTGCTTTGTTCTTTTGTGTCCCGCCGAATCCAAAATGCCTGCGTTTCTTTCTCAAGCATCTGTTCAAAGAAGGAAGAGTGACTCAATTTCTAATTACATAACAACAAAACAAAATAAAAGCACTTTTTTATATCAGCACATTAGAACGACCCTTTATCTTCTTATAATTTAACACATATCATCGACAGAAAAACAAAGTTCATGTAGAGTCGCAGAAAAGTGCTTTCTCGTATTCAGTACACTCGATAATCGAGAAGATTTTCTATTTTTGACGAGATGTATTGTCAGGAGTTTAGAAAATATTTTGAAACTAACATTATTTTCCTACAGAAATTTCTTCTCTCCATATTGTTTAAAAAAATTTTCCTAAACATGTCTGATCAAAAATAGAAAGTTTTCTGGATTATTGAGAGTGCTGAATATGAAAAAATATTTTTCTGCGACTCTGTTTTATTTTTTTCTTCATGTTGATATGGATAGTTTTGGGATATAATAATCCAATCTTTTCTGTATAGAAACTATATTTTTTTTCTTAAAGAATACTAGTAAATGAATAAGAGTACACTGGTTCTAATGACAGCCATTTATGATTATTGTGTACATGAACAGCATCTTGTACGAAAAATTTTGATGTGTTCAGTATTTTCGATATTGGTTATACCGATTCCGATGCATACCTCGAGGAAACATCCGTTTTATTTTTAAACTGAAAATTCTGCGGTGATATTTATCACGTATGTATAATAACGTCTTTTATCCAAAAAGAAAGTAAAAACCAAATATTTTCTAATATGAGGATGAGATTTTGAAAAAGGGTGTGTTGTAATATATTTGTGCTCGAATTTAGACTATTTGTATTTCTCAATGTGCACTCTTTGATTTTTGGAAGTTATGTTGTTGTATGAATATATGGTGACGATGATTTTTTGATAAGAATCTAATGTTTTATCAATCTACGAATACTTAACATCTAAACATCAATTCCAGCATTAACAACATTTAAAATATTTTTAAAATAATATTATACATGTATACAGTGTTAGCTATTTAGTTAGCTAATGGAGTGGCAGAAATATCATCATGATCGTACTAGAATGAAAGCTCCGAAACGATCTTTCTGGTTTCTAGCTGAACAGCTGGCATTTTATATATGAATTTATTTTAGAATATAGTAAGGAACACCTATACGATTAGTACTGCACGAATTCGTATGGTTTGATTAACATGTAGTTGAATTCAGATTTTCCCATCGCTCGAGACGATTACAGGAATCTTATAATAGAGCAATGGGCGAACGAGTGATTGATATAAATTCGTCATAATGATCAACTATCAGATGTTGATTGAAAGCGTAATATACTGATTCGAGTTTGTGTTTCGTTACATTGAAGATGAACTCGTTTGTGACAAAAAAATCACACCTAAATAGCGACCAGACGGTTGAAGCGTGATTAGTACTGCGCCGATTGTAATCTGGACTTTGGTTTTCTACTATTTGCAGATGAGGAGCGAAATGAACGAGTTCGATTTTTGTCAGTTGGGTCGTTAGTTTTCAAAAGTTACAACAATAGTAGAAAACATCAACCGATTCCCGGAAATCTTTTGTAAGATTCAATGTGATGCTGGATAGTTTTTAGAGTGCTGTATCATCTGCAAACAATGCGTATTCAGTGTGAGTTCAGAATTCTTGAATTGAATAACAGATGTAAATGATGTATAGGAGCGGTGAAACGGAAGAAACTTGAAGTATCCCGCTTTTCAGTGTAAAGGTGGTAGTGGGTGTTCGAAGGTGATGGATACTGTTCGGTTTTCAAGAAACGAGATCATGTACTGGATAACGTATTCGGGTAGTCAAAGATCATGCATCTGATAGATAAGGATATCGAACGAATCTTTTTAATTAGAATTTCGAACAAAAAGATGAAGCGACCAGATATGATTTTTTAAACTAGAGATTGAACGAACTTGGTGATTCAGATCTAAAAGTATTATCACATATGATGAAAGTGTAGTTCGGTAGGGCGAATGCATGTCATTTAGACAAATGTTACTAATCTTTCTTTGACACAATTTTATCATTAAAGAACAACACAAAATAAACCTGATGGTCAATGCTACATCGCTTTTGATCATTCAGCTTTAATCGACACTTATGGATTGTCTGAAGGAAAATCAAGCGGCTAACTAATATAATACTGTAACTTATGATGAACTATTAGTTTGTTGCACGATTGTATCTGGTCCTGCCGTCATAAAGTATCGCTACTATACCATTTTTCACTCAGATTTTAAACGAAACTGGCTNATTAAAGAACAACACAAAATAAACCTGATGGTCAATGCTACATCGCTTTTGATCATTCAGCTTTAATCGACACTTATGGATTGTCTGAAGGAAAATCAAGCGGCTAACTAATATAATACTGTAACTTCCATGTCAACAATTCGATAGTCTTGTGATTTTCAAAAGATAACTTTCATGTGATGTGATCATAAAATCAATAGTATTCTTATGGATGTGGCTTTTTCTTAATAACTACTTTTCTTCAAAAACCTTTATTTTGAAATTTAAGGTAAAATATAGATGGACATGAAAACAGTATTCTTTTTTATTGTACATACTAACCTATAAGCTGATCTGACTGATTAGTGAATAATTATTAAGCATGTGCGCATAGACAAGAAATAAATGAATGTTACAAATAGATTATTTGAAATTAAAATGATTTTAAGAAAACGAAAATACAAAAAATTCTTATGCATATTCATTTTAATTGATATTATCGGTCTAGCATTAGTTATTCTATGGATAAATTGTTTCAGTATATTCAATTGTGAATTATCATCGACCACGTGTAGTTGGAAAGAACATTTTAGAAATAAGAACGGAAATGTGATAAGGTATGTATAGAGTTTATTCTCAGTTATTTACTCTTGTATCCATGTGACGAACGACGATAATTAGTCTATGTTAATTAAAGAAATCGGATATTTTATTTTATTTGAATAGATTCAGATGCTATAAATATGACAAAATGTTTGTCCGATAATTTTAGAAACACTTTTTAGTTTAGAAGATATATTCTCCTTACCACCAATTCAACCTTTATTTGACTATAACAATTCAACAATTCATTTTTGTAAGAATGATATATCGATTGATTTACTTCTGTTTGTTATATCAAAATCGGCTAATTTTAAAGTAAGAAATACCATTCGTCGAACATGGGGCAATACTAATGTATTATATAAATATTCTAAACTTAACGTTAAACTATTGTTTCTTGTTGATATTGACGAAATAAGATTATTAAAAGTGAAATTAGAAAATCAGTTGTTCAACGATATTGTTCAAGTACATTTGCCAGAATATTATGAACTTGTAACCTATAGAGATGCAGCCATATTTGATTATTCAGCTCGTTATTGTTCACAAGCCAGATATGTATTCAAAACTGATGATGATGTTTTTATCAACTCGTTACTATTGACAAAATTTGTTTCTCAGTTAAATCGGACAACAAAAGAGTCAATGGTTCTAAAATGCTCAAATGATCTGTTTACCAACGAACCACTTATCATGTATGGTCATCCAATTAGAAATTCAATTGTTGTTCGTCATACTAATCATCCTGTTTATAAACGATACGTGGTTACACCGAATGAGTATGAATGTTATCGATATTCAACGTTTCTTAGCGGTTTCGGCTATTTAATATCGGCAAATATTCGCTCACTCTTGCTATGTACATATTATCGTGATCCAAAACCATTTCATTTGTCTGATGTTTATTTCACGGCAATATTAGCTGAATATTTGAATATTAAGAGAGAACAAATGGCCACTTATAACTATCGAATTGATAAAGGATGTAAACGATTTTTGAGCAAACGAAATTCACTAGCATGTGGTGTAGAATCACATTTTCATAGCGATAATAATGAGTTGATAAACGATTACAATCTGTATTGGACAAAAATAATTAAAAATAATCAATTACTTTAGATAATTTATTGCAACTATTTATCGCAATTTCATGTACTTGGTTAGTAATTCAATCGTACAACTATATTCTAGAAAAATATCCATTTTGTATCTGCTGAAAAACTAGTGTTTGTTTCACAACGTGTTTCATTAGTGTAAGTTGCATATATTTATTTTTGTGTGTATAAGGCTTTATTAAACCTAAATAAAGTTTGTAAACTTTCTGAAGAACTATTAGAAACTATAGATGAATGAAGAAGAAACAGAAATCTTAGTTTAGCCGGTGAATCTTGCTTAGACTTATAAAGAATCAGACACAGTTGATCGTCGGTTCCATATAAAAAAGAAATTTCTTTTATCTGCCCACTTTGGAGTAAACATGACTGGATGTTTCTAATCATAGTTATAACTAACAAGTAGCATGTCCTGTATTAGAACTTACCATGTTAAATATCGACAAACATGTCGAAAATCAAAAATTGAGTGATTTTTCTTCATCATACAATGCGTATCTTTCAATAAGTTCAAATCAAATCTATACAGCAGGAAATTTGCAAAAGTTTTGGACGCGTTTAAACGTCAATTGAAACATTTATCATTACCAAGCATTTTTTCCCTAGACAATATCGAACTTTTTTAACGCATTGAAAACGTTTGTACTTTCAACGCATTTCCACACGTTTATTTTTCGAAAAGAACATTTAAAACTGCCTACGACGCGTTGGAAAAACATGGAAAACGGTTTCAACGCGTCAAAAATCACGATTTTAAGTTGGAAACTCGTAAAAATAAACGCGCTAAAATGCGTAGAAACTACAAACGTTTTCAAGGAGTTAAAAAAGTTCGACGTTGTCTAAGGGAAAAACGCGTGGCAATGATAAATTCTTCAACTGACGCGTTTAAACGCATCCGAAACTTTTTCAAATTTCCTGCTGTGTATTGTTGTTACAATATTTCAAATAGTGAGTTTTATCTTACATTAAACTAAGTTAGGTGTTACAAAGAATTTTTCGGAGTACAAATCAGATGGTAGATGAACCACTGACTATTGTTTGTGTCAGATGTGAGACATATTTTAACACAATTTTTAGCTATTTCATAAACTTAACTTGTAATTAATTCTTTAAAAAAAACAAATAATAAAGTAATAGAATATAAATAACAATAACAATAAAAAAGTAAATCAGCGGGTATCATACAGTATCTATATATTTATTGCTGTTATTTCTTTTGGTGATACACTGTTATTTTTATAGGAAGATCTTGAAATATATCTTTTATCATTTCAGATACTTTTGTCCAATTTAGTTTATCAAGTCCACACCCAATTTTTGGTATAGCTAAATTTACAACATTAAATTCTTGACATCTCTCTTTCATTGCTTCCAAACTGCTCTGTAAAGTTTTCATTGTTGGTTTATGATAATAAAATTTTTTAGTTACTAGATAAAATATATATCGTTCATCAGCTTTCAAATAAGCAACGCCACCCGTTACGACGCCTTTAAAAAAAGTAAAATAAGTCTTTATAGAAAACAAACTATAAAAATAGACGCATTTTTTTTGATTACCTTGTTGTTTTAATTCATTGATACGACCAAATTTATCTCTAAATAATGTAGCAATACCTTTTGACATTTCCATATCTTCACTGACACAATGAGCGAGTGACACATTATTATCGGGCGATTGAAACAGATCGCCTTCAATTTCATTAAAACAGAAATCAGGATTCGCATCAGATCCTTTTACAGCCATATTTATAATCTAAAATTTAAATAAAGATGTTAGAATGATCTTTAATAAGAACAACTGTGAAACTAAATTTAGTATATAAAGAAAGAAATATTGATAAATCGAGCGGGGGCCTGTTTCTCAAAACAATTTAAGTGTGGCCTGTTTCTCGAAAAAACTTAAGTTTTACTTAAGTAAATAATTTCACTCAAGTAAATAGGAAATTATACTTAAGTGTTTTTGAGAAACTCACTTAAGCAAAACTTAAGTTTTTTTGAGAAACAGGCTCCAGACCCCGGAATATTATATAAACTCTCATAAATTTTATTTCGCTGTATGTTACCGTTTTTCGCACGACGAAATTCACACAAAAGACAGAAAAAATCACCCGACGGTCAATTGTTGAATTGATATCAACCAAAAATGTTCGTTTAATTATGTCGACAGACATTACGAGTTTTTGCAGCGATTTTTGTTATTCATCTTTTTCGCAAAATGTGCACCGCGTGATCTCAACAACTACACAACGTAGAAAAGTTCTGAAAACACGAAATCGTTCTATAATTACCGATGATTGACTACTGGGCGTTCTTTTTCCAAAATTCGCTTTCGATCCGGCGCTACAGGGTTCGAACAGTGGAAGAAAATTGACTTTGGACTTAGAAATTTTTCATATATTCGTTAACAGCTTGTTGTCTGGCGCCATTTGTTCTTCAGAGGAAATATAATTCTCTCTCTTTTCTTTCGATCGTTCAAGTCTATGTGACTGATATTAAACGCGTCATTGTTGTTCCTAACCTCTACGTGCACTTATATCTTAGCGGAATAATCGCAATGTAGTGATATATAAAATGGATTACTATGTAATTATAGAGGACGAAGCGTAGTTTCACGTTAGTGCACTGTAAATGGTTTCAATTTTGTTAAGTGTTGAATGATACTTATTTTCCAGTCGATTTCTCTCTCTATGAGATTTCTCTGAAAACAATCTGTTTAAAATGATCTAAATCTTAAAATATATTCAAAACTATATTGTCTGTTTTTGTTCATTCCTTCTTCCAGCAGGAATCTCTTTTGTGCAACTGAAACAGAGAATAACAGCGAAAGTGACGTAGTGGAAACCTCCTGGTTATGGACCGGTTCTGGCAGACTCAGATGGAGACGGTTCTGTCGGCTTGCCAACTTGTGCGCATTTGTCAATAGAGCACCTCATACCACCAAAATTGTCTTGTATATATTTATTTCTATTTTGAAAGTCTAATGTTCAGATTAATATATTAATCCACATGCAACAATGTTGCATGTCGCAACAAATATCATCAGTAGAATATCTTGAGCTGATCTGTTCTAACGACTGTAATTATTGTAAATTTTCAATTTCATTCTCCGTTATGCATGTTACTCTTCTAGTGAGTAAGATCTTCAAGATAAAAACGAGTTTAATATTCATATATGAAAATAGATATGAATTCAAACTAGAAAATGAGTAGAATATATCTTATTAAAAAAAATAACTAACTATTTCACGAAAGTTTGTTACAAAAGAAGATAAAATAGCTCAATGAGAAAGAACAAATCTAAAACTAAAAGAATAGACTACAAATTAACAAAACGTTAATGGACTAACCATATCAACTGAATTAGCTTGTTTATTTATGCAAGCTAAAATTTTAGAGCTCATTAAACTCTAAATGTTCGATGCTAAAACTCATGAATAGAATAAAATAAATAATTAGTCATGCACGATGTACACTACCTGTAGTTCCTTTCGCAATACCAGACATATATCGTGCAACAGCAAAATAAAGTATTGTCTAATATGAAACGTAATTACCAACTCTATCCAGGAGAGCTGTTAGAATACACCAAAACTGTGTAAGATGAAATGTACTGCACGAATATATTATTATAGTGTAACCGGGCTGATCCTGACAGGCTAGACGTATTTAGGCATCCAACCTGCATATGTTTTTCTCCTACTTTTCATGCCTTTCATACTTTTCAGCTTTTCGTCCGTTTCAATCTTGAATGGTTTTCATGCTTTTGGTGGCTTTCACAGTTTTCATCGGTTTCATATTTTTCATATGAAAACTAGAAAAGGATGCCTTTACTTAAGGATGTATCCCGCTCACAAAGTACTTCAGAGTATTTACCAAAGCGTGGAGACAAATTTAAAGAAAGTGGTGAATGTGTGTATTATTTCTCTGTGCTTTTAAATGAAAGAAAATATGCCAAATTTTCTGCCTTATTTCGCAAGTTGCATCGGCTGTGATAAAACAGGTTTGTTGATTATTTCGATATGCTTCAAAGGTGTGTCAGTTTTCTCATGAGTCATAGTAGTAAATAATGAAAAAGCGTAATTTGTTAATAAAAACCATAGCTTTTCATTTCTGCAAATTGATTTTTGTGCGTATGCATGCGGAGGTTGGTGGAGTACCGTCACGAACCGCGTACTAAAAATAATTTTTCATCAGAAAACAGCATAAAAAGTTGTTTGAATATTTGCGTGGGATAAGTAAGTTCAGTGAGCAAGTATCCTGTCCTAGTGTGAGTGTCCCGTACTAAGAATAATAAATCGTTCGGGTGGAGAATTATAAAATAGGCCTCTTTTTCTCAGTGTGCGACACTCGAATTTTCGAAAGATACATACTTTAAACTGATTTCAATTACTGTTTTGCTGTGGTTGACAAAAGCTAGATCGTAGGTATGCACCGTTTTCAACTGAAGAACTATAACTGAAATGTTTATGGATTTTTTAGCAACGTCAAAAATATAATCCTTACCTAGTGGTCATTTGTCAAATTCTTAGCTTATCCAGAATTCTGGATATGAATTGAAGTTATCCTAAACTCTTCCTCAAAATACAATTTTCAATATTTTCGGCAGTAAAGACCTCTAGTGTTTGTAATAAAATTAAGCCTATCATGAATTATTTTTCTTCATTTGGAAAGCATGAAAGGCGTGAAAAGTATGAAAGCCACCAGTACTGTGAAAGGGATGAAAAGTATGAAAGGGATGAAACGCTGAAAAGCATGAAAGGCACGAGAAGTATAAAAGTGATGAAAAGTAGAAAACGGATGAAAACTAGAAAAGGATGAAAAATATGAAACCGATGAAAACTGTGAAAGCCACCAAAAGCATGAAAACCATTCAAGATTGAAACGGACGAAAAGGTGAAAAGTAGAAGAAAAACATATGCAGGTTGGATGCCTAAATACGTCTAGCCTGTCAGGATCAGCCTGGTTACACTATAATAATATATTCGTGCAGTACATTTCATCTTACACAGTTTTGGTGTATTCTAACAGCTCTCCTATCCAGCGTTTTGGATAAAAGCTTTGAAAAAGGATGGAAAGTCTGTTGAGTAATGCTTTTTTTGAGCTAATTGAAGAGTGAAATTGAGCTTGTCACTACCGATTATTTTGTTTCTCCATCATATTTCTTTTCAAAACAAATTTATCAACAACATAAAGAAAACAATAGGAAAACCCAAGTTACTCGAAAGCTGAAAAAGATCATGGACTTACAGTGGGCAATATTATTGATCATATACCCCTCATATTAACTTATTTATGATTAATATTTCTCCGAAACGAAATCATCTGTAAAGTTCGGAGTTTCACTAAACTGTTGCAAATTTATTGTAGTTTATTTGCTTAAAATAGAAAGTGCTTATGTTGTCTAGTCATTATGTTAGGCTAGGAA
>CAJNOQ010001447.1:0-31514 GCA_905250885.1 Didymodactylos carnosus
TAAAGGGTGTTTCATAAGTTTCGACCCCTCTATGTAAACTGACGTTATTTATATGAAACATACATAATAAAATTCAGCTGCTTTTTGCAAAAGATTCACCATTTAATTCTCTACAAAATGGTATATAGGAGCTGATCCTGAGACTTGTGATTCCGTCTTAATTGAACAGAAATCGAAATGCCCCACAACTTTCAAAAATTTAACTCGAAAAACTGTATTTTGTCAGTGTAAGCTTGAATTGTGCCCACACCGAATAGGCCAAAATGTAGCCCTTGGAAATCTCTATCGAATGCGTATGATGCGAATTTTCTGTCGTTATTTGCGCGTTTTCAATAATGCTTTTTGTAAAAGCCCAGTGACCGTTTTTTACAGCTTTTTCAACGTGCATTTTGGAGCTGTTTGTAAAATGAACGGTTCATTTTACAAACAGCTCCAAAATGCACGTTGAAAAAGCTGTAAAAAAGTTCTTAATTTCGACTTGATATTGTTGAGAAAAAAATAAAGGTTTTTCCTAAATGGTTTTTCGAACACCTGTTTTCAGTAAAATGAGCACCCCCTTCACATCCCAATTTGAAACTCGTTCAAACTTTGAAAGAATGTTCTTCCAGCTTCCCTCTATCATCTGTGTTAGTGCAAATTAGCGCAAATGTTTCTGAAGCGTACAGCAGGTTTTCCAAAAAACCATGGTTGTTCAGGTGTTTTCCATTTATATCGGCTCAGAAACGTTTTTATTTACTAACAATGACATATTCAGAATCAACGCAAGGCATCGAATGATGTGAGATTAGTAGGTTTCTCTGAGCAAAAACTTGTTGGATTTAAAGGAACGCTGGATCCGATCTCTGGAGAACCCAGATGAAAGTCTCTTTGGGCTTTGTAAAACACACCGTTGGAAAGAGCATATCTGAAAACCTGTAAAAGAAGTTTTTGTAGACTTTCGGACTGCTTATATAGTACATGTCCGCCTGGCCTATGGAAAAATGCACATGTTATGTCAGGCACTAGAGTCGTTCCATAAAGGAGAAGATCATAGTTATGGTTATTGCGCAAGAGTATATTCAAGGTTATTGCGCAAGGATACTCAATGCTATGGTGCAAGAATATATTCAAGGTTATTACGTAGACCCTTGTCAAGGTTATTGCGCAGAGTCTACTCAAGATTATCGCGCAATATTTCTTATATAAATAGATCAATTTTATTGTTAAGAGATATCTTTTTTACTTGTAAAAAAACGTTAGGTAAGAAAGATCTTAGTTCATCCGGGAACCTAACATTTTTACTATTGTTTGAACTTTTGTTGACAACAACGTTGTCTCATTTTGATTTGTTTGGATTCGATTATATCTACTGTGAACAACGTCATTTTGAATTAAATCAAGTTAGATGTGGAAGTGGTAAAAACGTTGCAAAAAAATGACTTCAATAAGGCGGATAAGTAAGGCGGATTCATATTCAATTGATTCAGTAACAACGACTCGGAATGTGCTCGATGGAATTGTACCGCTTTTAGATTTTAAAACATCCTGCTAAAAAAAGACCTATTTCAAAAACTGACATATGTCAGGAGTTATTCTTTTGTCTATCAAACAAAAAAGATTTTTTGCTCTATGATGAAGTAAAATAGAGTAAAACTCCCTGAGAAAACACAAAAGGCCGCTTTTGAGATGTGATAGCGTTGCTGTGCAAAAAATGTTGATATTGATATATCAACATTTTTTACAAAATTTTAAAATCCACAAGAGAGTCTTAAAATACCCAAGTCATCAGAACCGCTAGTATTTTATCAGTGTGAGCAAACAGTACAGGAGTTCGAATCTGGTTCTCAGCTTTCTTTTTTTTGCCCTGCGTATGCAGCGCAATAAGGTTTCCAAACGGGAAAAACCTGACTCAAGTCAAAGTGCAAACTTCGACGAGTTTCTATAATCTGAAAGAGAAAGTTTAATCTCCAAAAAAATGAAAGCTTTTTAACTTTTCTGCATTTCTTATATAGACTGACAACCGCTAAACAAAAAGGTGGTTATGTCAAAACGGTTTATCGACGGTTGTTTCTTGTACTGCGGTCTGAAAACTACCGTGCAGTAACCGTCAGTACAAGAAAAAACCGTCGCTAAACCGCAGGGTTATACCGAACGGTTCGGTCCAACCGGTGGTATTTCGTTGAACCCTCAAAAAATGCGCGACATGGGTAGCTAGGTTTTCTGTCATCAACCTTTATATTATCTTCCATAAAAGCATCCATTTTAATCTCAAACTTTTTTGCTGATTTTATTGACTTCTTTTGTTTTTGATTTAAGCTGCCACGGTTGCACTATTCACTACAAATCAATACAAAAAGATTTTTATTTGTAAATTAGATTTTAAAATAAATGATATTAGGATTTAAGAAACCTGACACCGAGAAAAGCGACACTCCGACAAAACGCAATAAAGGCATCTTATATACAAAATTTTGCTCTAGGGACATTTTCTATGACTGAAATACAGCTTTCCGCCTGATCGATGACGCGAAAAAACGTAAAGTGTGCGCTTGCGAGGTCAAATAAGTGGCACTGTCATCGTCGTCCGCGACATCGATTTATTTCTGCCGAGACTCAAGACAGTATGGGAAGATGTAATGCAGATGAGAGCTGAGCTGGAGTAGTGACTTAATTAAAACTGTTTTTCGATCGAATTTTTTGCATATCTGATGTAAAATACGCTCTTCTTTCAGATTCGACTATCATTTTCGTCTTCTGAGACGTTCTACACTTTCTATTTTTCGCCGAGATAGTGGCGGACTACTAGGTAAATTTACTTCGGTCAGCTCTCTGCAATGACAGGGTGCATCAGCAATGGTTTTCTGTAAAATGATCCGATCAGTTGGTAGATCAACTATCGATAGGAAAGAGTTTCTAATATGATTGTCCTTTTAATAAAGATTCTAAGAAATCACGTCCATTCATCTTTGCTAACCGATCACTGTCAACCTACTTTTTTATGACTGTTTTTTGTATTCCATGACTTTTGAATGTGTAAGAAAGAAGAAATGGAATTAGATTTCTTCAATCAATCAATGTCAAAGTCAACTTCCTTCTCAACATATAAAGTAGGAATAAAATGTGTCTTTCACAGTTAGTCTGACTACCGTACAACACAAAGAAAATCATGTCTTCAGGTAAAGTCAAAAGTTTTTGTTGATACTTCAAGCCAGAGAGATAGAAATAATACCTGCCCTTCCTTTGGGACTAAAACGGAACAATTATTGTGCCCGATCTTCCTACTTCGCTAAAGAGGACGTTCTTGAGTTCGAGATAGACATTTCTAGCTCCACGCTGTACTGAACATCCTGAGGTGTGAGTGAAAGTGGACGCTGATTGTTAGGGGTATTAATTTAGAGTTACTTTGGAAATTAAATGTAAATGAATCATTTATACTTAAAATATAAAGATAAATTTGTCCTTTATATAAATAAACGAAAAAAAAATTATCCTTATTTTATAAAAGTAAATGATTCATTTATGTTTATTTATTTATTTCTACCTTTATTTCTGAAAATAAATATTTATTTTTAAAAATAAAGGTGAAATAAAGAAAATTTATATAAATGGATCATTTACTTTTATAAAATAAAGATAATCTTTTTGTTTTCATTTATTTATATTTATTTCATAAAGGTAAATGAATCATTTATATTTATTTTTTAAATATAAATGATTCATTTACATTTATCCATTATTATAAATGAACAATAAAACTGAATTAACACCCCTACTGATTGTTCGTTCTTTGTTTTTCTGGACATTCGAAACCTTCAAAAGTTTCTTGGCATGCTGCTGCCTGTAGGTCGAAGTTCGATAAGTATCATTAGTATTGTCGTCATCATCATAATGTCAAGACAGAACATTAATGCCCAATTCAATCTGGATCATACAACACAAACCTCTCAAGTACTGCAATACTACAACTGCCTCTACTATCCAATTACGAGAAGTAGAGCTGATTTCATTTCTGAAGCTCTTGACATCATACCTTTCTGCGTACGGCCACATCATCTGTCACAATATCATCATCATCGTCAGCAGCAGCAGCAGCAGCAGCCGAAGTGCGAAGATGCTCCCAGTTTCACGTTTGCAGAGTTAAAAGTAAAGAATGTACAACCTGCTGATTTACTCAAATGGAATGCACCAACAGCCGTAGCGGAGCAGTATGAAAAGTATTTATTGTTACTGTCCTTGTCTGTAAATCTCGATGGTAAACAAGTCCACTGTAACTGTACTTCATCGCCGTTTGTCTTTGGACAGTTCTGTGAATATACATTTGGCGGTTTTGACGACCTTGATGAGGAGATCTTTAGTTACCTGAACCCATTTGTATATGTGATGGATTCCGTCACCAGAGCAAAGCCGATTCCGTCGAACGAAGAGATGACAAGTGATCATTTGACATGTTATACGGGTCTGCCGGAGTGTAAGACTCTTCATCAGTGTTTAGACTACAGAGAGATTTGCAATGGAATTGTCGATTGTGACGGAGGTGAAGATGAGAAACCCTTAAACTGCTTGCAGCTGGAAATGAACGAGTGTGATGAGAAAACAGAATTTCGATGTAAAAACGGAATGTGTATACCGCGATCATTTGCTTTCGACGGGTTCCACGATTGTCTCGACAGGAGTGACGAACAACGATATGACAGCGAGATGCCGGACAAGTTTAATTGCTACTGGATTGCAGGTTATGATTGTGAAGATTTCCTGCCGCCACGACTCACTTACTCTTGTGGAACGGGACAGTTTATACCACTTTCAAATGTCGCCGTCAGAGGGTTAAGCTTTGATTTTACACAGTGTACTGGCCCGAAACACTGCGGCGACATGGCCTGTCTCAATAGACGTGACTCGATCTATGTAAAACAAATGTTTGAGTTCGACAATAGCAGCCTGTCTTCTGAATGTTGGGAGGCAATGTTGTGTTTGACTGGATTTGCAGCAAAACTGTTTGCCGATGTTGAATGTAACAATTTGCAACAGTGTCCCAATTCCTCATCCTACTTCTTTCCGTCAAATCCCGTTGTTTACTCTTTCGTTTACTTACTTTATGAGCCACCTTTGAATAGTGACGGCAAGCCAAACTACATCTGTTACAATTCATCGATTTGCAACGTCTCAGCTGAAAGAAGAAAAATTCACAACAATTTAACATGTTTTCCAGTCACCGAAGAGATAAACTTTACATGGAAGAACGTCTACGAAGATATTGTCAAATTGTTTTCCACCTGTTTCGAGAAAGCAGTCGCTGCCGCTGTTCTTTCTTCAAACAAATTATTTGACTGTGCTCAGTCACAACAGCTGATATCAAAGTATCGCGTCAAAGATCAACATCGAGATTGTTTCCAGAATGAAGACGAAGCTTTCAGCACAGACATTTGTCTGTTTAATTTGACAAAGAATCATTATTTCAAATGTTTACAGACGTCGGAATGTATTCAACGTACGTTTCTGATGGACTCCAAGTTCGACTGCACAGATGGAAGTGATGAATCCCTCCACTATCGTTGCGAGTCTGTGTCACCTCTCGGCTGTAAATTACTTCGTGACGCTGACGCTAGTAGTATGTCAACTAGCAACGTAATTTCGTTTCGTGAACTCTGCGATGGCATCGTCGATAAATTCTTTCTGACTACAAATAGCAGTGAAACAGATGAAACAGATTGTGAACATTGGGGTTATACATGCGAGGATTCACTGTACACAAAGTGTGATCAACGGTGGCACTGTCCGGATGGTCGAGATGAACTCAATTGTCCTTGGGAAGCAACGTATGCTACACGAATACAGCAGCAGCTCAACTGTTCACGAACGGAGCACTATTGTGTCCAACTGTTAGGTGCTACCTGCTTGTCTTTGGCGAGGGCAGGCGATGGTGTGATTGATTGTCTGGGGGCTACGGACGAGAGGCGTACAGCAAACAAATGTTATGAGAAACATCCGTTTCTGCCAGACAAACGGTTTCTCTGTGCAAACACAATTGGTGATTCGCCTCCCGTCTGTTTAACACCCGAACAAGTATGTGATGGGCAAGTTCAGTGTCCCGCCGGCGATGATGAAAGATTTTGTTATCATCCGCGATGTCCACGGTACCACCCTAACGTCGACTTTCGCTTTGAAAATGCCTTGTTCTGTGATCTGACAGATCGAAAGACGGTAGAGAATATACTGCCTATGAGTGAAATTGGAAACTATTTACCGACTGTAGTTGTTGAAGGAAAAGTGCTCTCGTCCGTTGAAGGAAAAGCGCTCTCGTCTGTTAAAGGAAAAGGACTCTCGTCCATTGAAGAAAAATTTCGTCTCTGGTATTGTAACCGTGGAATTCTGCTGCTGATGAAGTCAGGAGTAGAATGCCTCTGTCCTCCCGCCTACTATGGCCGTCGTTGTGAGTATCAAGCATCGCGTCTAAGTGTCATACTGAAACTGCGCCCTGCCTACTTCATAGATCCAACGACGGTGTTTCGACTGGTTATCTATCTTTTGAGCAACGAGAATAACAGCACAGTTTTATCGTACGAGGAGATTTTGTACAATCCATACTATAACCTAGCCAATGTATTGTACAACGAGAAACCTTACATCGCTTACTTGCCTTTTCAACATAATCTTCTTCCCTCACACGTGCGCATCGATTCATTTGTCATCACCTCAATATCTCTCACGTACATCTCAAGTTGGCTTTTCAACGTGTTATTTGCTTCATTTCTACCTGTTACACGACTGGCTGTTTCCTTGTCGATTGAAAATAAACAACACACGTGTAAGACAAAAAAGCTTCGTTGTGGGAAACACGGACAGTGTATGTCTTATTTGAATTGGGCAAGGAAAGAATTCTGTTGGTGTGAGCGGGGCTGGTACGGTGACCGCTGTCAGTACGAGTCTTCATCGTCGTCTTGCTCTTCTTGTTCACCACACTCACAATGTCTCGTGATCAACGATCGGGAGCAAAGGTGTCTTTGTCCACTTGGAAAGTACGGTCCACAGTGTTACCTCACGTACGATCAGTGTTCCAAAGGATTATGCAAACACAACAGTACGTGCGTACCATTGGATTACCGAAACGTGGGCTACGTTTGCGTATGCAGTGCTAGATACTCAGGTCTTTGTAGTTTTTTGGATTGCGATAACAGCTGTTTTACTGATGTGAATATTTTAATCTCCGATAATATTACAACAACACGTAGTAGTATTTTACCGGCCGTTGCTTACATTGGTTTCGTTCTAAATGATGCTTCTATGCTCACACATATCGCACTACTATTTAAAAATCTGAGAACACCTGCACGACTACAGCTGGCAACAGTTCATTACGGTGGCCAGCTGCTTCGAATCTACTGGAATTCTACAAGCAGCTCTTACTATCTACTCAGTCTCACTACACAGGACCTTGAAGGTGTGAGTTTAAGTATCTCTGTTCAGAAATCACAGGGATGTTCAGATATTAAAGAGCTATTCAATGACACAGTTTTGACACATTACACGTATCTCCGACGTTTAAAACTGTATCATCAGCCATGCATGGCGAATTTCGACCTCAAATGTTTCTTTGATGAGCAGCACATGTGTTTCTGTACAAAGCAGCATCGAAGCGCTTGCTTTCCGTTTGATCATTCCTCCAGGAAGTGCAGTTACTGTGAGAACAACGGCCTGTGTCTACAGCCTAGTTTACTGACCGATGCACAATGGGACTTTGTTTGCCTGTGTCCAAAATGTTACTTTGGTCAGCGGTGTCAGTTTACCACGGGACAATACTTTATTACCTTTGATATGTTGATTGGTGGCACAGAACAGTCAAAAATTATTAATCTCACATTGGCTTGTGTGTGTGTCATCGTCGTTCTTGGCCTGATCTCTAATATTCTCAGTGTTTGCACATTTAAAGATGAGAAGCAGCGGGAAGTTGGTTGCGGGCTGTACCTGCTTGTCCTATCTTCAGTCAATATCGTCGGTCTTCTCGTCTTCGAACTACGGTTTCTCTACATGTTAGTCTCACAAGTGTACGTTATCGAAAGTGAGCTATTTCTCAAAGTTAGCTGTGTTGGCCTTGAGTATTTGGTACGTCTACTTCCAGCCGTCTTCGACTGGCTCACCGTTTGTATTTCTGTTGAACGTGCTTACATGGTTCGGAAAGGTAATCAGTTTCGAAAGCCGGAGAAGTTGAAGGCATTGAAGACTGCACGTTCCCTCCTGCCACTCATTTTCCTCCTTGCACTGGCCACCACACTTCCCCGTGCATTCTACCTCAGGCTGATCGATGAGCCGACGTTCAAAGGCAGTGAAAGAGGTCATCCCAGTTGTGCTCTCAGCTTCACCGGCTGGCTTCAGTGGTATGAACGAGCAGTTAACATTGTTCATCTCGTCATCCCGTTCTGCCTCAATCTAATTTCCCTCGCCGTGTTCCTCGCACATCAGATCGAAGAGCACAGGAAACCGACAGCCGGAAATCAGCAGCGAGGGAATCAGCACAAGACAAGGCGGATGTTAGCAGAAGAACAGGTGTCAAAGTACAAGCCGTTAGTTATAAGTACACTGGTGATTATCTTGCTGGAAACACCACGTCTCCTGTTTACATTTGTTCTCTCCTGTGTAGAATACGATTGGCAACGATACTTGTATCTGAGCAGCTATCTAGTTTCATTTCTACCGTTAACAATGACATTCATTATCTATGTACTACCGTCACCAAGTTACAAAAAGGAATTTAAATCATTTGTAAAACGTAGATTGCAGCAGCGACAGCATCGTGCCTGACCGAAATTATAAGAAGTACAGTTCAAATGGAAAATAGAAACTTGGTCTGACAGAATGGTTCGGCTCGAACGCGCAAGAGGGCAAAAAACACGCTGCTCAAACTGCGAAATGTAAACTTGTTTTCTGTGTAATCAGAACAATGTATTTTTTAAATAAATTTCATGTACCGATTAGGTTGTCCTTTTTCCTCTAAAAAATATAAAACATCAGTCTTCGCACAGTTTGCGCATGTGTACTCTACTTTTTTATGTTTTCGTTGACTCTGAATAGATAAATGTCCGCTTTAGCATTTCGTATTTTGATAGTACATCAAGGGAAAACATTCTGCTAAAAATTCTTGCTTATATTTTGCGAAGAATTGAATTCTCGATCGAATGACTACCTTTTAGGGGTGCCGCTTTACCGTTTCTTTACAGGTAACGCAGTAACGCATGCGTTATTGCATTACTAGTAATGACTAACGCACGCGTTATTGCGTTTAAGTAACTTCGAGTAACGCAGTAACGCTTATGATACAAGTCAAGCTAATAATTACTTATATTTTTTTTGCTGATATAACTATTGTTGGCACGATTGAGTTTCTGATTTATTCGACTGTATTTAGTTGATGATGCAGCTCACATTATGCCGCCAAGTGATGCTAAAGGAATGAACATAGCTATTTCCGATGCAAAAGTTTTGGCGACGCTCTTACCGCTTATATGAGTATGATAAATCCCACCTTCTCGATTCTTATTCAAAAACGTGTTTAGATCATGTTTGACTAGCACAAGAGTTTGCTCTTATCGTTTCACAGCTTCTTCACCAATAGTTTTGGTCAACCTTTTATGATTTTTGCGAAAGTCAACAATCGCAAAATTTTAAAGTAATTCTTTACATTAATCCATCCTAATATTTCATATAACTTCTCTTTCGAGGTACCTTTCATAGCTCCTGAGACACTTAACGCCGCTTGATACTGTAGACTTTCTAACTTAACGAGATTCGTTTCTGCAGTCAATGAGTAAATTATTGAACCATAATTTATAATCAATAAAACACAAGACTTATAAACAATCTCCAGAACATTTTTGGGTCGTGTATGTTTGTAAAATTTCGTTATACCGACTATAGAAGATACTCGAAACAGAATCTTGTTAATATGACTTGTCCATGTTAAGTCGAAGGATAAGAGCAGATCTAAATATCTTACTTCTTTTTTTTCTGCGATAGATGAACCGTTCAATAACAACGGCGTTGTGATGTATCTTTGTGATGATATCGCGTAGAAAAAGTAATTGACTCACATTTTGATGAGTTTAAAGGTATATAGCATTTCTCTGACCATTCTTCTATTTTTTTTGAGATCGTGGTTTAGATTTTGCTCGGAGAAAGCTGGATCTTTATGATGATTTAAGAGAATAACATCATCTGCGAACAATCTCATAACACTTTCTATGTCATTAGGTAAATCATCAATATATACTAAAAATAGTAGAGGTCCAATAACCGATTCTTGTGGTACACCTTTTGATATTTTTTTTCAACAAAAGAGTTTTCTTACAAGTTCCAGTTCATTACTGGCAGACATTATAATGAATATTGTCTGTTCAAGAATGCTTAACTGTCGAATCATTTCTGTTATTTGTTCCATACTAAGGGTATTATTCGCGATTGGCGAATAACGATTGGTCTGCATTTGCGATTCAACTAATGACAATTCTTATCGTTTTGATGTTTTTCAAAGAACGGAAGATAACAGTTGATGAAACACGATCTCTCTTAGCTGCTAGACTATCATCATTTAACTTTAATGTCTTCAGTATTCTTAACAAGCAAAATCGTACACGGAAACAGTCACTAAGCATTTATCTAACATTAATTTCTTTTTCATTTTTTACATTGGCTTCAGTGTTGCGTACGGAACCATTTTTATTATACCAACAGAATTTCCCGTTTTGTTACACATCCAAAGATATTGGTTATTACAATACGGTTAGTGCGATAGTAACCTGCATCCTTTCGGTAGTTGGGATGAAACTTTTAAAACATCTGGGTGCAACAGATATTCTGACATCTTTAATAAGTAACATATTTTTTATGCTATCAACTTTATGGGTGATATTTTCAATAAAAAGTTGGCATAGTTCTCCTATTTCATCCGTTTTCTTATTATCAATCATCTTTGACATTTTACATCTTACTGGAACAATTGGAATTCAATGAAGTCGTAACGGAAATGACATTCTTAACAGAAATAATGGCCATTATCCAGGCCTGTGGTACTTCAACATTCACTTTAATTTATGCGAAAACAGTTGAATACCAGAGAAATTGTACAATGTTATTAGCAGTGGTTTTGTGTTTTGTATCATTGCTACTTAATGGGTAAGTTAGTCAGTCCGACTAATCATCCTTCTTTATGTGTCAGGAAATTGCTCCGCGCATAAAGAATGAGCAAATTCTGCGTTAAGAATTGTGTAAAGGTAGTAGGGGTGGCACATTTTCTTTACTGATGCGTTACTTTACTGAGTAAAGCAACGCTTTCAAATATCACCGTATGAGTGACGAACAACCGAAAATGTATTGTTTTATCACCTTCCGGACACAGTGCGACTAAAGCGTTACTATATTATGCGTTACTAGTAACGAGTAACGCACGCGTTATTGCGTTTAAGTAACTTCGAGTAACGCAGTAACGCTTATGATACAAGTCAAGCTAATAATTACTTATATTTTTTTTCAGCATTATCTCAGCTATGTATTGATATAAAAAAATATGTATTTGGAAATTGTACTAACTATAAAGAATGAAGAAACTTCTTCCAACGTCAGCTTAGTATTATATCAACTCAGTACAGTCGCATTGCTGTGGTTAGCTGGACTGCAAACTAAGATCTGGACACGTCCAAATGTTCATTAGACGCCCTTCTATCGATGCTGATCTCCCAAAAGTTACTAAATTCTCCAAGATTATTGGGCGAATTTTGAAAAAACCTGTACGTTTTCGCGAGTATTTCATACTTTTTCCAATATCGAAGCAACATTTTCTATGAAATATTACCATATTCTGAATCAGTGTGAAAAACTGCATCGAATGCTGTATAACTCATCTAGTTTCGGTAGCTCGATTTTGAATTCTAGAAATTTCTTAGTTTTTGAGATTCACACAAACAATTTCGTGCTGAAAATTTGAATTTCAAGATAAAGTAACCTGAACGACTCGAAACATGTTTCTTATAGGTTTTCGACAATGCTCTTTCCAGTGGCATCGTTTTTAAATATTGAGAAAGTTTTCTGAAGGGTTTTCGAAAGATCGGATCTCTGGAAAACTCCTTAGAAAACTTTTTCAAAACCCAACTCTCATGCCATTAGAAAGAGGATCATGAAAAACCTATAAGAAAATGGTTCATGAAATTTCAGTTCACTCATAAAGCTAAACTCCGCCTGCTCTAGCAAAAAATGCCCACTGTGTGTACGTTGCTCGGCTGAAGAGTTATCTATCTCACAAAACGTCACGGACTTACGTAAAAGTGGACTTTTACGTGGAATGGTCGTGTTCATCTTTTTATATACACAAGAAAGGAGGTGCGCACTAGAACTTTATTTCGTATTCTGCCAATGTCTTTGATGTGATATATATACAAGAGTTAATAAAAAGTAATCTACAGAAAAAAATGAAGAAAATGGTGAAGAAAAGATAGATTTTATATATTTTCTCTCTTATACAAACATCAAAGAGAAGCTCTATACGTTCTACGATTGCTCCATTTGCTCTGTTTACTTCATCTGCTCCGAACATAATTTTGACGGCTTCCCTAACGTACCTTTCATTGTAAGTTTATGGCTAATCTTATAACTCTCTCATTCTTCAATGAATAATGACCCGAAAGTTTTTTCCAAGTAGCTAAGGCATGCGGTTAGTCGGTCTGTAAAGCTCAACAAAATATCTTACTTGGATCCGGAATATTGCTCGAGATACTTTAGAATATGGATGTTTTCACCTGCGTCAAGGTTACATTGCGAATAACGTTTGCCGGCCACTTCGACTTTAACAAGGTAACTTGTTTGACAAAAAAGATATACTTAGAGGAACCCAGTCATAAAAAATCAAACTGTTTATCTGGACCTCAGGCTTAGCCGATAGGTAGGAGACACATGTGTTTAGAGCAGTACTTTGCTATGTAGATTTTCGAAATGGCAGGCTCGGACATTTTGTTTCGAAAGGTACACCGTGATGAGCTTTTTCAGACGACTGGGTTTTTCATAGTACAGCCCCAACTGTTCTCTATCAAATGCTGAAATCCGCAGGTCTTTTATCTCATTCCTATCAAAAGTTATTCGAAAAACGGTAGTGTTCCTTCTGTTTTGAAACAGATAGTACTTCAGAATATCATGATATACTCCATTTTAGTTGTATTGTATCGTAAAACGTGTACTGTAGGTTGCAAAAGCCAACAGAAAAACTTTGTGTTGAAATCCTTTTAGTTAGACCATATGCGTTGTCAAATTGAAGACACTCATATTAAGTTGAACACAAGTAACTCCTTGATTGAGCTTCAGCGCGTAGTGATTTAAGTTTAAATAGTATCTTATTAGTCCATGTCGGTTTTTTTTAAAGATTTTTGCAGAAATCTGCGTTTTTTAAGCTTTTTCGGTGAAAAATTTTCTTAGTGATTTTCCTAGTGGTTCCACTGAGCTTGGAGGAGACCGAGGCTTGTCTGTAGGCGGGTTCGATGAAGCTGTCTGGTGACTGTCTGAGAAACATCGCATAAAGCTTTATTGTAATTACACACAATAATATTTTATGCATTATAAACGATGCGTTTCTGACATTTTATCGTGAAAATTTTTGTTTCTGTAAAAGAACACAGAAGAAATTCATATGTGTGATGATACGTGAATCACGGAAATATTACTACCGGTTTTTGCAAAAAAATGGACTCAAATTTTTCAAAATTTGAGTCATGTTGGTCAAAGAACATTTTTGGTAACGGAACCATAAAGAAATTTTCATGTTTAGGTCGTAAAAACAGTCATTTACTAAAAAAAGAGTATTTTTCTATACATTTTACATACATTGTTCTTATTAGGAACATTATTTAGCTGAGTGCTCGTATTAGGAACAGTGTTCCTAATAACAACAGACACATCACTTTTATAATTGTAATAAATCAATTATTTCAAATTGAAAAAATCTGAACCTTTGGATTTTAACTACTCAATCGACAAGGAACATTTTTTGTTGCAGAAGTTTTTCAAAATTTTCAAGTTCAGATATAAAAAAATCTTGTTTACTAAAAATCTTTGATTTTCTATGTATTTTACATAGACTGTTCGTATTAGGAACATTTTTTAGCTCGTCGTTCTTATTAGGAACATGGTTCCTAATGCGAACAAATTCATTTCTCCGAAATATACCGCCAATTACTCAATTAATTTTCAAATTAGCTGATTTTGGCATCATTCGATTAGCCAGACACTCCTCTACCCCGAAATGCAAAAAACTTTTTTTTACTATAAAAAATGGCTCAGAAAACAACAAACCAATCGAGATCACTGTCGAAGTTGTTCTTATTAGGAATATTGCCTGTAGGGTTCCGAGCGATATTGAACCATTCACTGTTCGAAATATCAGAATATCAATCTATAGTCATTCATCCTCTAGGTCTTTTCATAATGTGATTATTGTCTTTATCTAAACCAATATGTGGTATGATTCATACTCGAAAGTTCACGTTAGTTTTCAAATATAAAAAGAAACATCTAGGTTTTTCAATTTTTCATCAAAGAATTATGACTTTTCATTTATAAATTTGATTATTCTCACGCTCTGTTCTTTTACAACCAGATAGAAATTTCAGCTGGCTGATGATTTCCAAAGTGTTTGCTTTTAGATACGTGTTTTTATTAGTTCCTTCAATTGTTTGGGTTTGCTTCATGGCAACATCTGATCCACAGTTCACTGTTCGTGAACTTGATAAGTCACTCAATGATTTCTGAATTTGCTCAAATCGTCGGAGAATGGACTGAAAGCAACTGTAAGTATGGAACAGAATAAAACTTTATTTGAAACTGAATGTTTTCTTATTAGGGAATACAAGCCATCGTTCACCTGCAACACTTGATATAATGAATACAGTTTTCAAATAATGTAAATAATTCTGCTTATCGGGAAGTTTCGAATATGATTTTTTTATTTCAACATGTTTTGTTCCACATCAGCAGAAAATTTTGACTCGTCCTTCAACGTGCGAAAATTTCCGTCACATAAACAGCTTATTTTCAAGTTTCAGAAGTTCATGGCAGTCCGTTATGAAGAAAAATACGCACTCTCGAACAGGCTGCAGTTAAGTTTTCTCAACTTCAAGAACTTTACCGTGTAAGTAGAAACTAAGCAGAACTTTTTTTTAGCAAGATATTTGATCGTGAAGTAAGTTGTTAAAAAACGAAGAAGTCCTGCAGTTTTTGCCGTAACTCGGCTTTATAAACCGTAGCTAGTCCCAAGCGTTTTACTCAAAGAATAATCTACAAACTAATTTAGAAAACTATCGAGATTTTCAGAAAAAATGTCTTTAAAGAACTATCACTCTGACGGCACAGAAGTTATGTTCGTGTAACATTTTCAATATTACGCAAAAACAGATGTGTACAAACTGAAAATGACTTTCACTTTGTCAGCTGACAAATCTTCTCGACGGACTGAATTAAAAGCAAAATCACATTAAAGTACGCCTGTGAAATCCTTCTATTCTAGCTTTTCAAATCTTCTTGAAGCAGTCTAAAGTTTGACTGCGCTAGTTCGTATCCTTTTTGAAGAAATGAGAAAAACGTTTTATTTCTAGTTGGACATAGACAAGAAAAAAAGTAAGACAAAAAAATGAATTAACTACCACCAATCGGAAAAAAAGGTTTTACACAGACAAAGAAAAAAAAAAGTTTCAGACTTCACAATGACAAATGAAACACTAGAATCCTTGCAAGGGTCTAATGTTTATGAGATGACACAAAATCTCGACTTGTGAAGTTTACGTATTTCATGATCTTGTTGTTTAACCTTTTGTGTGAGTGCCTCCAGATTCGCTTGTGTCTGTGTCAGTGCAAGTTCCATTTATGCCGTAGAAGTCTGTTGTTGTCGTAGACGTTCAATTTCAGATTTCATAACTTCCATTTGTTTTGCCAATCTTCGTTGTTCTGCTTGACTGTCAGCAGCAGTCTGACGTTTTTGTCGCAGTTCTACCGTTTGTATTCCAGTATTTTGTGTTTGTTCAGCATTCAAATCGGCTGATTGTTCTGCCATTCCACTTTGCATAATTTTAATCATTTTTATTAATTCATTTTGCTGTGCTTGACTGCTGGGTTCGGCTGCTTCTTGCTGTTCTACTTCAGCTCGTAAATTTGTCTCACTTTGTTCAAAATCTTTCTTCGCTTGATCAAATTCACTTTGTTTTTGATGTATTTCATTCTGTAACTGTTCACGACGATGACCGAATTCTTGCTGTTTTTGTTTCATTTCCTCTTTCATCTTTTTAATTTGATCAACTTGCAACTGAATATCACCTTTCTTCACATACTAAAAACACAAGGAGCAAAATTTCGTTAAATTTCTAGTCAGTTTTATCTACTCTCCGTCACACACTGGGCAATGCTAAGAACATTTTTTGCAAAGCAACAAAAGAGACATTTTCAAAATTCAAAAAGCGTCACATCGGCTATAGGCTAACAGCAAAATTGACTTAAATGTCGAAGGTGGACGAGAAAACTCACGTGAGTTTCAATTTTAACCGCTCTTTACCAAAAACACAGTTTTCAAAATTCGAAACACTTATATATGGTGAACTTAGCGCCGGGGGCTTAAGACAGCTTCAAATATTTGGAGCCTTTTCAGGAAATGTCTGTCAGGTACGAGACATACATACAGATGCTCAAATATTTCTAAGCTATGAGTTGTTCAGAATTCCTGATCTTTCAGCTGAGTTTATGCCTTTCTTTCGACGCTGAAGCAGCTAATTAAAAACAGGTTCGAAATAGAAGTGCACCGAGATGTTCGCCTTTCGATTACTTCACTTAATTTGTTTTTGAAATAACAGTTTTCCAATTTTTTTACTGACACCGGAACTGATGATTTTGAAAGGCATCTTGAGCTTTGAGAAAGACGAGCTTAGTTTTGTAGATTACTTTTTCAGACTGCTTCTGGTGTATATGATAAAAACTGCTGTTAAGCGCGTGCTTTGCATTCGTCCTAGTGCGGTTGTTGAACCGAGGAACGCGATTTTTGTACATCTCTTCTAAGTTTAGATAGCGTAGTGTAAGTTTGTATACTGAGAAAACTACGCCATATCGTATTTTTGGTGATCCATATTTCGCCAACGTTTTCAGAAACATTTTTTGTCACCTTATTTTTGCGACGTCCGCTCTACGCGCTTACAGAGAGGAGTTTCACAGTTTAGAGGTGTAGACAAGGTTTTTTGTAAGGTTTCACGTACGCGCTTTCTTTTAACATAAAAGTTCTGGCAAAAATCTTTTCTAGTTTTACTAATGAACCGGAGTCAAGATCAGTCTTCAGTTATTTTTTTGACCGATCGAACCAAAGTAGATTTTGTGCTTTCCTGCGACGAGCATTTTACATGAGTAAATATTTTTTTTGAAAATGAGGAAGTCAATATGATCAAAAAAAGGTTTCATTTTCATAAATGTTAGTGCTCTTTGCGCCTTTGGACGATCTACGAAAGAATCACGTCGTGTTAATTACGTGGAAACTCAAAAACTCTATAGTAAGATGAAAGCTGTGCCACTGTATACAAATTTTTCAGTGACAAAATAAATGCACCATTGTGTGGAGAAATCTTTACAAAATCTGATGTTTAAAACAAGAGATTCTTTTTGGTCATATTTCGCGGTTAAAAAATTAAAAGCCTCTTTTCAAAAAGTTCAAAATGTGGTTTCGGGCTAGAAAGCTAACTTTTTCGGAAAACGAATATCAGCTGTGTTCTTATAAAGAACTGCACTTGATATGTATTAAAAACTTGAGATTTCGAAAATTTAATCTTCAAAAACTTGAGATTTCGAAAATTTAATCTTCAAAAACTATATCAGGGAAATGCCGTCTAACTGGGACAAGCTGATAAGGTGGTTTGGAAACAAATGTGGGATTCATGTAACCTAAACTAAATAAATTTTTCGACGAACATTTCAGAATAAAATTGACTTAACCGGTTCAGAAGAAAAATGATCTCTAGAAGTAGAGCATAACTAACTTTTATTTCATCAAAACATCTCTGTACAGTTCTTTATTCGACGGATAAATCCTCGTGTTAGTATAAAGTAATAATAAGTATAATTAAAGTTCAAAAATGCACTTCTGATGTGCATTTTTGAACTTTAATTTATATACGAAACTTTTAGGGTATAGAAAACTATTACGGATCATCAACTAACACGAGGATTTATCCGTCGAATAAAGAACTGTACAGAGATGTTTTAATGAAATAAGAGTTAGTTATGCTCTACTTTTAGAGATCATTTTTCTTCTGAAGCGGCTAAGTCTCACTTGGCATTTCCGACAGATTAGATGGCCGGGTGGATCAAACATCCTAACTTGCTGCGTGAGCCATTGCAATCAAGTGTAGAACACTGTTTCTTGAACCACCGCGTGCATTTACCTAAGAAAAAAACAAGAAATTCTACATTTTACTAACGAAGTTGAAGCGAATTGAACAAAATTCCTCCTAAAGATTATCAGTTATTCATAGAGAAATAAAAGGAAATAATGCGCGTGGTGGGCGTGACAGAAAAGGTCTTTTGTCTTAGTGCGTCTGATGAATTTCAATTTGTAAGCAACAAAGAGAGTCAGAGCAAAGGCCCAAGAGCAAGAGTTTTACGCGTTCTGATAGATAGTCCGCACTAGGACGAATGCAAAGCACGTGCTTAACAGCAGTTTTTATCATATACACCAGAAGCTGTCTGAAAAAGTAATCTACAAAACATGAAGGGAGAGGAAAATAGGAAATAATCTCAGGCAGCAGGCATCATTCAATTGAAAAAAATTTTTTTATTAAGGTGCTCTCACAACGAAAAGATTTGCAGATTGAAGATTTTTGTACGTAAGATTAACTTTTTTCGTTGAGCCATTATAATTTTTTTCGCTTGTGAAGGATAAATTTCTAATCTAAAGATCTTTTCGTCCATTTAGGACACAACTTTTGAGAAGAAATGGTCGAACACGGGGAGTGTTCATGTGAAAGTTAGAAATGTGAATGGCCCTTAAAATCACACCGATTTTGGCGTCCCGGTAGCGTGGTGCTGTGGACGAGCCCTAAAATAACTACAGGCCCTAAAAAACCGACAGCTGGAATTTGCACAGACAGCGAATGCGTGAGAAATTTAGAAAGACAATAAGCACTTCTGTAAAGAGACTTCTAGAACTCACAGTGAAAACTGAGAAATTTCTATCAAAACTGTGAAAAACGAGCATAGCATCCTATCTGAAGAAATCTGTAGTTTCTAGTAGACTAAACACTGAATAACGGATCTCAGATTCGTACTTTTAAGGAAAAAAAATTCTGTCATAACCTGTAGGTCAGCAGTAATGCATAATAGAACTAAAACTAGATTTAAGGAAAAAAATTCATTTTTCTTCAAAACAAAACTCTCAGATTCTCAAGCCCATACATTTCTGCTTCCTAAGAAAGTCCTATTCTATATTATTTACTTACCATTTTCGGTGTACACTCGAGAAGTGCTTTTCCTAATTTTAATCGAAGATAATCACGTTGACGTAGTTCGTCCTTATTGATTCGATCGAGGAAACATACTTTAACATCTTGCATATTCAACAGATGTTGTAACTTGACAATTGTTTCACCTTCATACGTTGCTGGACGTTCTGGCGGCAAGTCATTTACCGCCACCAAAAATGAATTACTCTTGAAATCATAAACATTGTTGATGGCATGAAAAGCAATCAAATCTTCATCTTTCAATCTTCCGCTTCCGCCGACATTGAACACAAATGCAACAACAGAATTTGGACATTGTTCGAAGGCTTTGTAAATTTCAATTTTATTCTAAAATATTCGTAGAAAAATTTATTTAGTTTAGTTACATCAACTCCACATTTGTTTCAGTAAAGTTTTATTCATGCCCACAACTGATAAAAAGTTTATTAGGAAAAATTTTACGATCGTTTGTAATTTCAAAACCAAAAGCGTTAAAGCTTTTAGCGGTTTCCCATACCGTATTTTTCAAAGAAAACGTCACGTTTTCTTTTCGTTCTCAGATAACGTAGAAACGTCTTTCAACGTAGAAATTTAGTGGTTCTCTCCGAGACTAGATGGACAGATCAACAGCAGAAGACGTTTTTTTTGACAAGCTATTTTAGGTGATTCACATAGTCCTAAAATGACGTTATGCCGCGGCTTTCTGCGTTACCGATATGAATTTCATTAGGATCAGTTTTCTATTTTCAATCAGATCTAAGACTCTAAGCTAGACGATGCGTTTTCTTTCGAGAGTGGAGTAGAAAAACTTACTCGATCGACAGCCTGTTGATCAGCTTCAATTAGACCGGGAATATTAAAAATGGCACACGAATTGTCTTCATTGATTTTGTATTCTTGAAATTCCGTCTCATGTGTAACCGAATCACAATTACATTCAGCTTTAAATACATCACGACCAATAACAATATTGGCCAAAAAGGATTTTCCACTGCCGCTATTGCCCAGAAATAGACAGCCTGTTTGTGCTGCACCAGCCGAAGCTATCCGTGCTGTTGGAAGATGGTAAAATTCAATCGGATTATTTTCCATTTTTTGTTTCGTTCTTCAGTTTAAATCAAGAGAATATTTTGTAAACAATACAAATGAAGCGTAACGTGTTTTCTTTGTATGGATTGAAAAGAATGACAGAAAGTGAGAAGAATTTCCGTCTCTACACATGTATCTATAGACAAAGTTATCTGCTGGTCAGCTGAGAAAGAATGTAAAATGTAAGAAATTGTAAATACATTGTCTTACATGTCCCATCTTTGTTCGATGTCTACTGTATATATAGAATGAAAACGGTGATTTCTTCCTTTTTTTTTCCAAACAGATAGAATACACACATACACCAAATTTTTGTTTCTACTGTCTACGAAATTTTATCTTGATTTAAAGTGAAAAGAAGAACGTCTCGTTCATTAATGGCATCAAAAGCTTCCGGTGGATCATCGTGTGGTTTAATATTGCTCGGGTAAAGAAGTCATGCATTAGCTACTTCCTTTGGAGTTCTTCCTTTCATTTTTATTTCTTGTGTCAAATGCTGAAGTGTGCAGAAAATGAGTGGAAAGAGAAAGATAGTAGCGGAGACTTATAATGAATTCCTTTTTTTTTTCTTTCAGTAATACGGGAAGTGGAAAGAGTTTTTTGGCCAATGTGTTGGTAAGGGATTTATTCATCACTCCTTCGCATCACCTGCTATCCACTCTCTGGCGGCTTTGTGATATTCTGTACTCATCTGAGAACTACGGAATACCCAGAAAAGTTCGAGAGACAGTTGGCAGAAAAGCATCATTTTTATTTTCAATTTTAGCTCGGTCGTGATGCATTTAAACACGAAGTTTCGTGTGATTCAGTTACACATAAAACTGAATTTCAAGAATTCACGTACAATGGTCAATTGTCGTATGCCATCTTCAACATTCCTGGTTTAATTGAAGCTGATCAATCGGCTGTTGAACAAGTAAGTTGTCCGCTAATCGAGTTACTACAGGTGTTTTCTTTTTTTTCGGCCCTCTTCGAATTTTTTGATGTGTTGTTTTTAATCCTTGCCGACTTTCGCGGCTAGTAAAAACAACGACCACCACGAACGTCGTTATCTTTGGTTAAAATTTCGCACGCCCGTTTTTCCAAGAAAAATTCTTAAGAAATTAGCTGAGAACCGATTATTCACTTTATCTCACAAGAAATGGCGAGAGTGATTTGAAAAAAGCCAAAAAAAGCTATTGTTGGAAGTAGAGATTGTGCCCATTGTAAGTAAAATGTAAGCAATAAGAAAAGTGAAGTTTGAATTGGAGTTTTTAAATGGAAAAACTACATAATTATAAAGAACTTTTTCTTTAAACCGTTCAAGCAAAACGGCTTTCAGAAATCTGTGTAAAAGTTTTGCGCTAGTTTTGCAGAAATGGAGATTTCTCCGAGGTTTATCTGTATGCTGTGGAATTTTTACTACGGATTTTGCACATTATTTCTCAGAATGTTGAAGTCTTTTTAGAAAAAATGAACTGACTTGTTCAGTTTATAGAAATTCTTTTGTTGGCTTTTGATATATCAAAAACTGAAAGTTCGCAGACGTTTACCTTGGCAAAAATTCGTTTTTAAAAAGATCGAAAGACGTCTCGTGAGAAGAAGATACTCTTTGTTTTGAAGTTTGAAAGTCAAAAAACATTTTTGTTCTTCCGAAAGAAACAAGATTTAAAAATATAATTTTGTACCAAGTTCAATCTTCGTTTTCTGATTTGAGTTTCTTTTATTTTGGTTGAGAATAAAGTGCACAGACGTAAAGACGTCTCATTTTAAGGAAAGATAACTGCTGCTCTTAATTCTTTTAGGAAAACTTTCTAATAAAACAGACAAACGGCTTATTCAGAATCAGTGGCATGCCGAAAAAGATAGGGCAGGTGGGGGAAAAGTTCAAAAGCGTAGAAAGCAACAAAGAGTCCGAAAACGGAGAAAATTGTAAAAGTTTTCCGAAGGCGGCTTTCGAAAAGATTGCTGTATTTTTTTTAGAGGCGAGATTGATGTCGCTCAATAGAGGGTAGTGCTTAGCAAAATTTTTCCAAAACGAAGAAAGCATTTCTCTAGAACAGAGAAAGAAAGAAGTCTCGAAAACGGAGAAAACCCAGTCAAGTCTTTTTAAAAGCAGGTGGGTTATAGTCCCTCTGTTCTCCAGCGTTTTGCACGCCACTGTTCAGAGTAAACTCCTGCAAGGCAAAAACTTCATTGTGTCTTTTGCTACCTCTCGCCCGATTACTTAAGAAAGGTTTTTTATACTAATATTTTAGAATAAAGAAGAAATTTACGAAGCTTTTCGACAACGTCCAAATTCATTTGTTGCATTTGTGTTCAGTGGTGGTAACGGTGGTCGTATTAAAGATGAAGATCTTGTTGCATATCGTGCTATCAATAATGTTTATGATTTTAAAACTGGTTCATTTTTAATTGTCGTAAATGATTTGCCCACTGATCGTCCACCAACGTATGAAGGTGAAGCAACTGTTAAATTGGAAAAATTATTAAATATGAATAATGTCACGGTTTGTTTTCTCGATCGAATTAATAAGAAAGTGCCACGTGAACGTGATGATCTTCGTATTAAATTGGGAAGTTTAGTGGCTAAATGTACACCGAAAGATGTAAGTAATTATTTTAAACTTTTAAAAAAGAACTGATTTCGTTAGAATTTGGTTGTCCCAAAAGATAGTATTTTGAAATGATTTGTGAGCTTTCAACAAAGAAAGCTATGTTTAGTTTTCTAAAGCTTCGCTTGTACAAAACTGTTCAGGAGATCTGAAATACTTGGAAAAATGAGTGGTGTGTATGTTTTATAGCTCGCTTTTTTATCTGAACTGATAAAAAGTTTATTTTGTATTAAAGGACTCGAAGAATAAACGTTAGAATGCTCGCATTTAGCACGATCGATTATCTGTCGTCCCCCTTACTTTATTTAGCAATATCTTTCTTTTTCCTTGCAATTTAAAACGTTTCATTAGCTTTCACAGAACGTCGACAATATTGTAGAAAAGTCCAAAAGATCTTTTTCGAGATTCGAATGATATACCGTAATGGCAAGAATTTTGTATCAGTAGCTTTTGAGATCACTAAAGAAAATGGATCTGCAAATGTGCACTCTTTCCACGCCGCCTATATGAAAATTCCCTCTTTTTGTCAGCCATCGGTACATAAAAATATCGCTTTAAGACTTTAACTATGTGAAAAACATTATAATTTGTTCTCCGCTGGATATCCTCCTACCACACCGGACCTAAAGCCTATCAATAGTATAAGGAATTTTCATATTTTCCTTAGCCCCGTTCTTTGAAAGAAAGTTGCGGATTATTTCATTGCACAACAACAATTCTTATGCTAACTTAGGATTCGGCAATAAAAACTCCATATAACAATGTATCTTTCGAGTTTTTTTAATAGTAGCAGCCGTCAACGGCCATTTAAGCTGATGTTTCTTCCGTTGAGGCATTTTAAACCAGATATATGTCGAATAAAAGAGAAGCTATTCTACTAACACAATGATCTGAGAGAGACTTTTATCAGACAGCGTGCTAGAAGATCCCTTGGGAAGGTCTTTTGTGTTGTAGAACTTCTTAAAACCAAACTTATCGTTAAAAAAGACGTCATCATGCATTTTTCGGCAATAAATATGTCAAAAAAAATGAGGTAAACTTTTCGGAATTTCTAGAAAGTTTTCATAAATGAATAGCTTACCGAGAAGTTTCTCATCTTTACGGCGGACTCCCCACCCGTATGATGAAGGAGGTTTCTCAATGGGTAACAGTCCTCAGTTGCACCTCAGATGTTTCCCATTCTTATTACCTGCCCACTCGTGCGCAGTTTTTGATGTGCATGTGGACATTTGATTTTAAAACGACTCGCTCAGTTAAAAACAAAGTTTCTTACAAGTTTTTGGTTATGCTCTTTCTTATTGGAATAAAATCTGGACGAAGATTCGTTTTTTCTGACGATTTCCCAGGAGCAGGATCGCTGATTAAAACTTTTTAATTCCTCGTTAGGTTTTCCATGGTCGATAAACCGGTAAAAACTGGGTTTCATAACTTTTATTTTCTTAAAACGGCCGTAGAAAAATATTCCGAACAGGTTAAGGGGAAAACCATTGAAAAACTAGCCACTTCTATAAAAACCTTTTATCAACCTTTTGTCGAAAGTAGTTGAAAGATACATAATTAGATCAGTTTTTCACGTTAATTTCAAATCTCTTTATTTCTAAGCTAAACTGCACCGTAGTCAAAATATCTTTCGGAAAGTTCTAGTATATTACAAAGGATTTTTTCTGGACAGTTCACAATCTGTTTGTGTCGATAGATGATCGAGAGAGCTGATTAAAGTCATTAGAAAGTATTTGATAAGAAATTTTAACTTTTGTCGTTTTACCATGAAAAGAAAGGTGACATTGAATTGCAAGTTGATCAAATTAAACAGCTGAATGAAGCAGCAAGAAAACAGCAGGAAGAATTCCAAAATGAACTTAGAAATTTACAAGGTGAAATTAAAAAGAGACAAGATGAATTTAATCAATCGAAAAAAGATTTTGAAAAAAAGTTGGACGGTCTACGAGATGAATTGAAAAAGAAAGACGAAGCTGTTGAACGCACACAGGCACAGCAACGTGAACTTGAAAGTCGTGTTAATGCTTTAAACATTGACATGATAAAGCAAAAAGCTGATCATGATCTTCAATTAGCGCAGGAGCGTGATGCTGCAAGTCGTCAACTATTAGAACAGGAACACAAGACGCGTATGGAGGAATTGCAACGTGAAATGATTGCAGCTCAAGAAGCAATAGCTATAGCTGAAAAGAAACTTGATGAAGGTTGTGTCATCTTATAAACATTAGAAAGCTCTAATGGTTCGTTTCTGTATGTTTGTGGTGTCTAAAAGTTTGTTGTTCTTGGGTCCGTGTGAAACTTTTTTGTCGATTAGTGGTAGGTAATTAACTCCTTTTTTTTCGTCTTTGTATAGCTAAAAAAAATAAAACTTTTTCACGTTTTATCGGTTGTGTGAAAGCTTCTTTTTGACTAGTGGTATAGGTAGTTAACTCCTGTTTTTTTCGTCGTTGTGAAACTTTTTTTTTTTTGATTAGTGGCAGGTAGTTAACTCCTTGTTTTGTCTCTGTCTAGCTAGAAATAAAACGTCTTATCATTTCTTCGAGATGAATTGTTTCAAGTTATGAGGAATGAAGCTGAAACTTTTGCCCTGAGTAGTTATCGGAATAACTTAGCGTTCTCCTCTTTATCTCTTTCGAGCAGTTTTTAAAGTTAAAGGAGAAAAAGATGTGATCTCTTTGCGAGAATTGTCAAACTTGCACTCGAAAAGTGCAGCTTAACTTCTCTCTGAGAGAGTTCTCTGAATCAACGACAAGCGTTGCTTTAAATCATTATGATGAAAGACGTTGCAAGTGTGATACTTGTCAAACCTTCAAACGTTTTCTAATTTAGCACTCTACAGGTTTCGGCAACATTGTGGGCTAACCGGGAATTAAATCGAGAAATTTAGTCGTTCTCACAGTCCGAAAACTATAACATTTGTCGGTTTTTTGAAAAACATAAACATTACATTTAGCGAATGTCTGTCTGATTTATTGCTAGAAAAAAACATCCTTTCAATCTCATTCGAGAGGAATGAATGATTAACTGAACGGAAAAATTCGTTGATATTCGCTGACACTTGGCTTGTATCTTGCTAAGGTAGATGCCTACGTTATGCTGTTGATCTCTGAGCTAAGCTGCTCTTTTCTCATCTCGTTTTTAAATCAGAACACTGATTACTTACAATCTGTCTAGTAGAGCCATAGATCAGTTGGCTTTGCGTGGAATAAGCCAGTTCTATTTTCTCTACGGTGGAAAAAGAAAAGCATCACCTCTCTTAAACACCAAAGCTTGTCCAAGAGAGGTGGAAAATCCAATATATTAGTGGAATCTTGTAGTTTAAAATCTTGGCTTATTAAAAGCATAAATTTTCGGCAGCCGACAATTCTACGGAAGCGAGCTTAGCTTTAAAACACTTTCATATATAGGTGCCTATATTTTTATAATCACGTTTTCTACTTTGTTTAAAGCGCAAATATGAGCATGAAAATGCTGATCCAACTTAAAACGGCTTCGTTCTAAAAATCGCCTTTCGAGTAAGGGATTTCAGGGAGACTTTTGACTACTTAAAAACCACATACTTCTCACTGCACCAAGTGCATTCATTTGAGCTGCTCATAGGTTTAATTTTTTTGATAAATGCTTTTCTTTCGAAATTTTATCTTCTCAAAAACTCTTTCAGAAAACTATTAATTTGGAAAACTGACAAAAAAACACACCAAAAAAAATTAACTGTGTTTAGTTGAAACATAGTTACGCAGTGGTGGTCGAGTACAACAATTTCGAGAAGGAAAATGAAGTTCAAATAAATCGATACAAAAACTCTGAAATATGTTCTCGAAAAAAGACTTTTGTTCAGTTAATCTTAATACTTACGAGAAACTTATCAAAGAGATATATTGACATTTTATAAGGGAAAAATACGGTTTACATTGACGTTTCCAAATTAAAAGGTCCGAAAAATTCACAAAGCGCGGTATTCGCTGTGTGAGACGTAACTCAACAGAGAAAAGTTTCTTTGTTGTCCGAAGATTTAGAGTTTTGTAGCAATATCAACTATAAAAAGCCGGCAAGGAAAAGAGAGAGAAAAAGAGAACTAAGGCATGGCTGATCAAAATAAGTGACTAACGCTTTACTACGTTGAATACATTCGTGCAGAAAGTAAACTTTCGTACAATCAAAAGCAAAACAATTCGAAACATCAGCTTACACCTTAGCCAACCGTTTAAGCACGTTTTAGGTTAAAACACTCAAAATAAACCGTCTATGAAAACTTCAACGTTCAATTTTCATACTCAAAAACTTACTTTTTTTTTTTTGGGAAAGAAGCTTTTGATGACGTTACAATCAGCTCAGTTTTCGCGTATTTCGTCGATGTATTTATTAGGTAAAATGTGCAAAAGACAGGCATAATAAAATATTGACTTTTGGGATATTAAGGAAAATGAAGTCTGTCTTTTCGAAAATTTCTGTTCGATATTCCAGAAAATAAAATGGGTAACAGCAGAATAGCTCATTTACGATTTTTTTTGAAAACTTTTCGATTTTTGTCGCCGATTGTACTGCATATAGCATAATCATAGTTCACTCATATCTCGTAGCAACATTTTGCTTAAAATCTAGAGCGACAGTCTTACTCTCTTAAACTTAGTAAAAGGGCCTGCTTATGCGGTTTTTGAACTTTTTACCGCATTATATAATCTACATTGCTAATGTATGAGTAGTCTTCACTTAATTAGTTTAAAAGTGACCATGAAAGAAAAATTTTATGGTTAGAACTTCTTAACTGGATTAATAGATGAGTACTAGAAGTTTGAAATTGATGAGTTTTTTAATTAGTACAACTAACTTACAGAGATTTTAGGACAAATCCAGATACCTATGCCAGCTACTACCTTCTACGACACATACTAATATAGTTCAAAAAACAAAATTTTAACATTTCTTTAAAAAAAGTAGACTACCCCAATGGACGTCGATACTAGTCAAGTAAGTAGTGGAAATAGTGATGGCAATCTCTTTAATACCTTTGAGGCATCACCTTTTCCTGCAGATCAGCAATTCAAAAAGGACGAACGCAAAACTCTCTTAGCAGATTCTGTCGGAAGTTATGTATCTGCAAACTCACTGGATTAGACTTTTTGGGGAAAATAAAGAAAATCGTAAAACTTTTGTTGAAAAAGCAATAAATTTTGATAACCCTTTTGACTTTTGAGATTGAAAAAATTCGTGAAATGTCAGGAGTTGCAGCTTACTACTTTTCTAATGCACTACAGCAAGCAAAAAATTTTGATACTTTGCCGAGAGACAATGTAAAGCGATCAAACTTGCTTATTTTAATTGGACAGACAGCAACAGGTAATTTATCAGACTTTGCTAGCGACGGAAGTAATAAAAGTCAGACAATGGAATTTCTAGACGATGTTTTAGACAGTCTACCTCTTTCATTATTCTCGTCCAAATTCATTTTTGATATTTACTATCCCTTTGCACCACTCACAAAGACTCATACGGGAAAACAGCGTATAAAACATGCTATAGACCTGATGTTTAAAACAAACAGAACGCGGGGATATTGAAAAGTATGATTTGGAAGAACTGGAACAGGTTATGACGGATCTAAATGTAAAGTTTAAAGTTAAAAATTGGGTTCGGGGAACATTAGTTGAGCCATACGAAGAAGAGGGAAATGTCAATGGCCTTATTTATCCAGTTCATCATAAAAAATCAGGTAAACTGATTTTAATTTTTGTATTTGTTTGGGATGGCTGAAACTGGGTTTTAATTGAAATTATTTGCATTTATTCTTGGATTCTGTTGATGTACAGATTACAAGTTTTCCAGACACATTTCTCTTCCCTGCCACAGTATGATCTTAAAGCAATAGCCAGTTTTACACCGATTTTATGCTTTCCAATTGCAGAGAAAAATAAGTGGAATCCCTATTCAAATATTATGCTTAATAGATCTCATGATTCATTTCCGATAATCGAACTTTTAAATCTCTATCATTTTTCTTATGCATTTGGCTGGGCCTCATGATTTATTCTGGGTACTTTAGAGTATGCTCAGATGAAAGTTTTAATCTATCTTCTGTTGAGAACAGCTCTGGATGGATCGCGTGAAGCAACTCCTGAACTGCTTGAATTACGAGATATAGTTTTGACAAATTTAAAGAATGCTAATTCTCGTCAGAAAGGCCTGAATTTAAGTATCAATGAAAAACGGTGTTCTAGTTGCTGTCGTGTAAGAGACTTGAAAGAATTTTCAACTAATGCATGTCGAGATTGTATGAGTGCACTGGGCCATGAATGGTATGTTTAAAAACGAGAACGCTCAAGTGTACAAAAGAAGCTATATCATGCTAGTCAAACTCCCACAGAAAGAAAGCGTCGTCTAAAACAAAGTGCTTATCGACGAACTGTTTCGATCAAACTCAGCCAACTTGAAAATATACAATGGCAGCTGCTTGACGACGACACCTTCGTAAACTACCTTTGCTGTTTCGATGGTTGTACCAAAGCGTTTGATACAGCTCAAGCTACGGCGCAACACTATAAAACAGACCACGAAGATATGAAGACGTGGGAAGAATTCGAAAAAAGTGGCGGTACAATTACAGCATATTTTTGTAAAGATTGTAATGAATCGTTTACTCGAACAGCTACTATCTATTGTCATGTCGACAGAAAACATGAAAAAGCTGATAAAACATCATATACTTTATCAGAGAAAAACGATTTTGTTGTTACAAAAACCGAGGTAGCTAAATCCATGAAATAGATTCGTTTCACGCCTTCAAATAGTAAATATCTAAAAATAATGTTAAATATTTAAATGAAAGTCAAACATGAAAATAATAAGAAACTTACCTTTCCGAATATGCTGGTCGACTTGTTAATGGCTTGTGGATTGAAATTGTTTCAAACATTTGTGATAATAGGTAGACGAGACTGACGCTAAAAAGAGAAAAAATATCGAAGAATTGACAGAGAAACTTACCGTTTGGTTGAAGAATAGATATTGCCGCTAAAACTTGACACAGATAAAGCTGCTGATGAAGTTTTTCTTGATTATTTTTGCTGGATTGAACGTTGAAACCCTAGAAAAATTAAAATGGAAAAATATATAGAAATAGAAACTCCCAAAAAAAAAATTACGAGACGTTTTACTAACTCCGTCGGATGTGACAACATGTACACCAACGCCATTTGTTTTCATTTGAACTGATTGTTTAACGACTGAAGATCTTATTTGTTTGTTATGTCACCTAAAGGAGAAAAAATGTTGGAAAATAAAATTTGGAGATAGATTTCTTTCTGTTTCTTTCTACAGAGTGAATTTGTCATCCACTCGAAAGTGTAAAAAAGTCTAAGGCAAGTCCACATGTGAAAGAAACACATGTCCAAAAAATACTTACCATAAATAGGGTTAAATCTTCCACTATTAGCCGCTAATAAACTTTGACTGCATTGTTGATTTGGATCATTTAATGAAAATGCGACGATCGACGTTGACTGTTGTTTTCGACGATAGAAGAGATATTCGCTGAAACCACCTGGAGCTGAACACAAATCGCAGAAGAATGTCGTAGACTAGTAGAAGAAACAGAAAGAGACGATGTAAGCGAAGTAAATGTTGGGTGAGTCAGAAAATTTTTCCCACTCTCCCTTCCAATTTGCGTAAAGGACGTAAAATACATACAAAGCTGAAGAAAGAGGGACAAAGAACCTTATGTTTTTTATACTTTTTTACTCTTTTAGCTTGGTGCTGATGTCTTTAAACATTACTGTAGTAGAAATTCGATTACACATCAGACTAAACACGAAGAAGTTGTCGTTGGAAATAGTGTGAGTTATGCTGTGTTCGGCATTCCCTTTCTAATTGAAGCTGATCAAAAAGCTATCGATCGAGTAAGTCAGCTATTAATTAACTTTTTTTCTTTTCCAGTTCTGTGCGATGAGTCACCATAGATATAATTTGCAATCGTTTTCACAAAATCCTAAACTCGTGGATAGGACGAGAGCGGTTTTTTTCTTCACTCGAACGTAGCACATTCGATTTTTCAGAAACGTTCGTAAGAAAGAGGGTATAAAAAAATGCAACTATTTCGATCCCTAAATAGCTATAGTTCAAGCTTAACACATGCACAAAAACGCATTTTTTGAACGAGAATAGTTCGTGAAAAAGCAGACTTGTTTCCTTTTAACACATCAAGACAAAAAAATAACTCTCGGATTGTTGCCGTTTCTTTTTTCTTAAACGGAAAAAAATGTCAGTGTCTAATACCCGTAATATTATAACAGACGCAAACGCAGTGATAATAGGTAGACGAGACTGACGCTAAAAAGAGAAAAAATATCGAAGAATTGACAGAGAA
>CAJNOQ010001448.1:0-31511 GCA_905250885.1 Didymodactylos carnosus
CAAGTGTCGGTCGCTCAAATGGCGGCGTCGCTCAAGTGTCGGTGGCTCAAATGTCGGGATCGCTCAAATGTCGGCGCTCAAATGTCGGGCACTCAAACGTCGGTTGACGCACTAAGGCTTCTGTTTATCAGATGTTATAAGTTACTAAACGTTTACTTTCTTTTGTGATGTCCTTGCTTATGCAAAATAAATTTGAACTTGACCTTTGAACTTGATTATCAACGAAAATAACTAAAAGATGAGTCCAAGAGTTGAATAATGGAAAAAATAATGTAGAAGACTTACTTTCAAAACATTAACACAACAAATCATTTTTGAGTTTGGAAAGTTTCCATTTTTTTAGACTTTCGAGACAAAACAAAACTTTGGTTTAGTTCACACTTGAACAACTACACACGAAATTAGTCATTAAATCAGCACGAAAAAAAGTGGCCAATGAATTGACATTTAATGACGGATTAATGAGCCATAAACGAGTCATTTTTTATACCTGCTAATAGCAGAATTTTGGACGCTTTTGAGCTTTTTCCGGCCAGAAAGCGCAGAGAACTTCCGAATTCACTCGTGAATACAGCCACGCAATCGTTTAGAAGATCACTTTACAACTATTGAATATTTCCAAAAATGCAAAACGGAGTTGAGAATAAAAATTCAAAAACCCAACTCCAACTTCGCCAAAGCCAACTTCACCAAAAAAATCCTCAACTCCGGAGTTGGAGTTGCCCAGCCCTGTTAATGTGTATATATATATTGTCCTTGGCTTCATTTATTTTCTACCGTGACGAAAAAATGTTACTCATTATCGTCTACAATTTATGTATTAGTTTACGTTTAAAGGAGCAGAAATCCTTTGATTTTATACGTTGGCATATCTTATTATTTTATGAATAGCGAACTGAGAGCTGTCGTTAAAAAGAACGTATTTTTATATAATAATTAGAATAACATGTTTAGTTCCTCCCATTGACAAAAAACTGCATGTGAATTTCATTCTAAAGTGCTATTCACAACACTGGCTATATTTTTTAATGAAGATAATAAAGAGTAGTATGCATAACTTTTTAATATTAGGGCTGTAAGTTCTATTAGATACAAAAATGTTCTTATCACTCTTTTGATTTTTTAAATTCTTAAAACATTAATTTGACTAGCAATAATCTTACCTTTATAATTATTTATTATCTAGTATTAATCTCTTTTTAGTGGCATAGGCATCAACTGAACGACATTTACTTATTTTTCATCTACATTTGTTAACAACAAAATACCAGCAGTTTCTGTACCCTTATCTACTCTTATTTCTTTGTTTCGCGTATCCAGCTGTGTTTTATTTTTCGAGCATTGTTCTCTACAGTGGGTGTCAAAATAATTTTTATTATGAAATAGTATTATGTAGCGGACCTTGTTATATCAATCAACTATTGTTAGGTGGTTTTGACTAGGTTGTAAATATTTCTCTGCCAATGTTCGTGATACCTGTATTAAATTTTATACTAGTTATAAGAATATTGTAGAAGAAACGTCATATGAAACAAATGTTGACGTGGAAAAAAAACAAAAGAAAGATCGTCCAATTGTTATCTGTTTCTGGTTTTCATTTGATTTTTTTGTTACCACCCATCATAACTGACCTTATCAGATTATTTTGGCTGCCAAATTTTTTAGATGATGTTCAATTCACATACTTTTATGAGTTGTTTTATTTTATTCCGTTGTTCTTACCATTTATATGCTTGGGAACTTTGATAGAAGTACTCAAATCACATAAAAGTCAAAAAAAAGTTACCACAGTTAGACTTGTAACTATCAATCAAGTTAGACCATTCAACTATTCAGCTCGAGCTGCACAGTTACAATCGACTGAACATTAGTCACAATGTGACTGAAATCTACGAAAGACTATAAAACTATAAAATAATCATTTATATCAATGTGAGAACATCTCCCTGAGACGGCGTGTTATCCAGGTGAAAATTATGAAGTCCAAATAAGTTACGACAATATTGAATAAGCTAGTGCTATCATTCCAAAATCAGCTTTTTGATTATACTAGCGTTTTCCATTGACTGAAAGCAAGAGTTATAATAATAAAAATACTCTGACTGAAGTTCATTTATTGAAAGAAAAGTTTTGCTTGCGAAAAGTTTTCCAGAGGACACCGAAGAAAAAAAATATGTTGGGGTTAATCTCCGACAGAAACTACCTCAAATCCTTGAAACTACATGACCTTGATTTGTGAGGGGGCCGATTTTGCTTGGTATCCACTCCGTCCTTTTAATAAATCTTTTCAAATATACCAAATGCATCAAACAGAAACCGCAGCTGTATAGGTTTTGATACGCATTTCCACATAAGGTATTTTCCGATCAAATCTACATTAATAAAATAAACTTCTTACTAACTAACTAACTGTTCTATAGAATTTCTTTTAAGGGCAAAAAAAGGCAGATTCTCAGAAATACACCTTCATAAGGTTCTTTTCTCCTTTAAAATCTTTCCGAACTGTTTCCAGCGAAAGAGTCTGGCACTGAGTTCGAGGAACTATAAGCATTTTTCTGAGAGTCGCGATTTCGGCCAGCTGACCTTGGATCACTGTAAAATACCTCGAAATATAGATAATCGACCGTACTGAGTCGAGTGGTGATGTTTATTTTCAGTTTTGAAGCGAATTAATTCGCTAGATTAAACTTTTTTGAAATATCGCGACAAAAGCTGCATAGCGCGACATAACGTCCGAATATAAAAATTTCAGAAAAATCCAAGTTAATGATTTCCATCGCTTCGAAGCTGAAAATAAACACCACCACGCGACTCAGCATGATCGATTACCTATATTTCGAGGTATTTTGGAGTGATCCAAGGTCAGCTGGCCGAAATCGCGACTCTCAGAAAAATGCTTATAGTTCCTGAACAGCACAAGTGAAGGAGCTGGGCCTTGTGTATATCAATAGAGAACAATTTTCTCTATCGAATGGTTGTATTAGAATTTCAAATCTAACGGGGAATCTTTTCACTAGGCAGTGCCTAGTATGTGAAGCAAAACTCACCTGATTGGTCAATTGTTGATCAATCAGCTTTCGACATTTCTATATAAAAAATATTATTCTCTTTCGAATGTTGAGAACCGCAGGTCTGTACCTGCTTCCTAGCCGGAATTATTCAACTTACAACCGAGTGCATTGTTCATTGAAATGGATAGTAGTACTAATTAACGTTAATTTACCCCACTCTACTAACATAAAGTTCCATTTGTAAAATAACGACTCAACGAAAAATTCAAACAATACCTTAACTGATAGAGAATTTCACAGGCTACAAGATGGACCACCTTAAAAGTTTTAGAATTGATCTATCGCTGCTGGGTAAGTCTGTTAAGTTGAAAATTTAACAATATTGTTTTAAGTAATTAATTTATTTCTCAGCTATGTAATGTCAGGAAGCTGAAAAAACTTGAGGTATCTTCTACAAACTGGGAAGACTTGAAGAAAAAATACAAAACTTACAAATATCGCTGGTTTTGGACTCAGCGAAGAGTTTTTCACCTGATCTTACGGCTGGTTTCGCCCGAAGCAAGGGTTCTGATGTAAAACTCTGAGTACAAAAGTTTTTCAGTATAGTAGTCTGAACCTAACGAGAAGTCTTTTTAAAATTGTCTTTTTTTGGTTTTTAAATTAACTTTTACGGCTTTGAAAGTTTTAAAATTTCGTATTTTTCAACTTTAAAACCAAAAACCGGTAATTAAAAAAAAAACTCGTGTTAGGTACTGCAGAATTCGATTCTGAACAACTTGTGTATCCAGAGTTTTGCTTCAAAATGCTTGGTTCGAGCGAAACTAGCCGTAAAGTGAGGTGAAAAATACTTTTAGCTTCGAGGTTCCTTGGGAAGGTGAACGTTAAATTTCTGCCTCAAATCTCATTCGGGAACGATGAAAAGTATTTCTCCTTATACAAGTTAATGTTCTCTATCGAACTACGCTAGAATCAACTCTTCCTATCAAAAAATGAAGTTTTCATTGAAATTTTAAAAATTGGGCAAAAGCCAGAAAAAAACTTAAAATTTTTTTAATCAAAAACTATAAATCCGGGAACCGAAAGCTTTGTTGGGACATATACTCCAAAGTGTCCTGCACAAACTGGTGAAACCTTTCCTTAAAAGCCTCTTTATTCTAGGTATTTTCACACAATTTACCAACAGTTCTTTGTTCTTTGATTCCCCAATAATTTAAATATAGGAAGCAATACCATGCTCCATGTATCATTATCGGCGATCTTCATTTCAATGATGATTCGAAAAAACTTGAGTGATATCTTAGATTGTAGAGCTCAACTTTCTCTACAAAATAGTCTTCAACATTTTCATTCATTTGAATGTGTGTATTTTTTAGTGTGTATTTTCTTATGTATTTTTAATGAACTGAAGAGACGCGAAACAAGAAATTTTTATATGAAAATAAAACAATGTATAAGTCGTGTATTAATGACTAGTGAATGAGAATGTCAAGAATGAGATTAACGAAATAGTGTACTCTGTAAAACTGGTTCTCTAGCCACCCTTTGAAGGTTTATACTCCTGAAACAAATTCGAAGCCTTTGAAGGTTCTGTTCGAAAAACTTTTCTGGCAGATTCGTACTTTTTTATACAGAAAAAAGGTTCCGAGGCGCTCGTTTACCAGGACATTTTGTTTAATTTTATCGACAACAAAGCATAAGTACAAGAGTCAATTCTAGGCTTGAATGGTAGAGAATTTCTTGCTGTGCATCCTACAACAGTTTTGATATTTATATAGTATTTCGTTATCGAACAAATCACAAACTCTGATGACAAGAAAAAATGAAAACTGCGATGCTGTTAGTAAGAAATCTTGTTTTAAACGATATTCAAACACTTTGTAACGCCGAAAATAAAAGCTAAGTGAATAATATATGGATAAAAATGTTCGGCGGTTTCTGAACTATTATTGTGATGAAAATTTGATTAAGCCATGCAAAAATCTTATAAAAATTATGAAAAAATATATTCAATGAGATTTTTGGTAATAAAAACAGATATGTGGCTTTATTCACGCGGAAAAAATTACAAATCGTTTGCTATTGAAAAAACAATTTCGTATTTTCTAGCTTTGAACCAACCTCAATTTAGAATCTAAGAAGCAAACAAGGAATACTTTAGTTTTGCCACCTATATGAAAGTGTCTTAATTAGGAAAAGTCCAATCACAGTTCAAGTTCAAAACGTTAAAATAATTTCTTTTAAATTTGAATTAAATTGATCATAGTTAAACACGTAACAAAAGTGAGTGAACCTCATTTCAAGAAGAGACGGCAGAAGCCTCATCCAAATGAATAATATAATAAACCAAGTGAGTGAAATAGACGGAAAAGAATGAACAAAAAGAGAAAGCGAACTTGCTAGGAGTAAAAGAAGAGTCAGATAAAAACATAATAAGTGAAAAGATGAAAGAAGAGGTGGAGAGATTCTTATAATCCTGTTTAGTTGTCCATGAGAAAAAAATAGCAGGTCTATAATCGACAGTTGTACTAGAATGGCACAGAACGAGGTGAACGGTAGAACATACAATGTAAATATAATGCTGAACTGTTTCTAAACATCCATATCCACAAAGATTGAATTTACATAGTTTTCTTTTATATAAATCATCGTTTTAATGTAGAAAAATTAGCTCGCACTCTATTAAGAACAACATTGTAGAAACAGTCACCATGATATGCGCGATAATGAAATATTTTACGCTTATAAAAAAGAAGTTTTAAATAGTTCCCGATATGTTTGTTTTCTTTTAATTATTCCTAATTAGGTATGCAACAGTTACGGTTAACTGTAACTATAAAAACTGTCTAAGTTAAAACTGATACAGTTAAACACTGTCACGGTTAAAAATTGTTACAGTTAAAACTTCTTGATAGAAGCAAACACAATTCTAAGATTTGGAGTGCGTATAATCGTCGGGAGATATCGTTTACATTGAGTATATGATTTTCATGTTTCGAGAATATTGAAGAGATTGAAATACTATTTTAATATATTAAGATTTAAAAACAGTATTTCAACCTCTTCCATATTCTCGAAACATGAAAATCAAATACTAACTGTAAATATATATCTCTGTGTGTAAATAAGTTAGATATCTCCCGACGCTTATACGCACTCCAAATGTTCGAATTGTGGTTGCTTCTTTCAAGAATTTTTAAATATAACAGCCTTTAACTGTACCAGTTTTAACTGAGACAGTTTTTAACTGTACTAGTTTTACAGTTAAAGTTAACTGCGTTTTAACTGAAACTGGTGCATACCTATGCCTGATTCATTACCAGCAACTGTTGCTTAAGTTAAATATTGTACATAGCATTAATCATCAGTTCAACATCAACTGGATTTAATCTGTTAGTGATTAAATCATGCTCACGGCGATTCCACATTGTAACAATTGTACGCATGGTTTAAAGTTCTTATATGATGAATGTGTCAGTACTTAGCTGTTATAAAGACACATGTATTTATCCAATTTCACTTTAATTTTCGCGTACGGCGTTGCATGAAGCATGACGACGATAAAAACAACTACCTTATTTGAGTACAGCGTGTGTTGGAAAATAATTTCCTATTAAAAATTTTGTAATACGTATGGTGAATCGGAATTTGGTAGCCTGAATTTCAGCAATATCGAAATTCCAAACGAATTTCGGCAGTTGTCGAGATTCTTTCGGAATTTCGACAATATTGTCAGATTTTTCCTAGAATTTCGGCAATTGTCGAAATTCCAGTAATGCATATATATCATTCGATGCAATTCTACGCGCTAATGCCAAATATGTTATTGGTTATACAAAATTTAAAGCAGAAAAGTCAAAGGACAGCAGGTGAAATAATCTCCAATCAGGTGAGTTTCTACGAAAATTTCATTAAAATTCCTACGAATCATAGTCTTCGAAAACCAAGATTTTAGAAAACTCTAAAATGTCAAGTCGAAGGATTCCAATGCAAAATCTTTCTGAATAGCTTAGTCGTGTAGAGCAAACATGTTTGAACAAAATTAGACATCACAGAGCTCTTCATGACGTATCTTCGTCGAACCGCATGCAGTTGACTGAAGGCCTTTTCGTTTCAAAAGTGACTGGAGGGAGCTATATTTTTATGCCAAACACTACTTGAATGTTTGTTTTATTTATGGGAAAAAGTAGTGAGAGCATTATCGACCTCTTAGTTCAGTGTTACTGTTGTCTTGTGGAATTCTCAATTAAGCAAGTCAACGATATTTCGAACTTGCTTGAATAGAATATTGTAGAGCTTTCCAAGCAGAATATTGCTATACCAAACGCGAGCTATATTCACCTTTCCTTTCCACCTCTCAGAATTTATGAGAAACCTAATGGACCAAATGCAGTTTTTAACGGTGCTTCCGACGTCTAAAATTGAAAAAATATATAGTTTCCATAGTCTGCTGAATCTTCATGGTGTAATCTTGTCCCAGTCGGAATAAGATATTTCTTACTTTCTTGGACGGAGATGCAACGATTTTTGTGAAGTAGATAGCTATGAGTAGCAATGATTTCTAAATATACAAAGGGCTTCAGTACAGATACTACAGTAGTATGACCTTTTTCTCATCAGTTTCTCTCCACTGTACAGCAAAAATAACTTGTTCTTTTATACTGCAGATGAGTTTTCAAGGTAACGTATACTAGTTATTTTCTAACATGAATATGTGTTTTAACACGTGTTTTTGGACAGTTTCATGGATCACTGCACAAAATGTATACGACAGTACTCTTAAGAGTATACCATCTTGTTTTAACAAATTATAGACTATTCAACATAATGGAAGAATCACATCCGTCTGTTGTCACTGAAAATGAGATTAAATATCATAATTCAATTACAAACGTTGGAAACAAACTTCATATGGAAATGAATGTTTCCTTGCCAACAAACGGTCTATCATCACCTTATGAATTGCCGTTTGCTCTATTAACAAAAATCCCTAGTGGAATAAAATCAAGCGATTATATTAGTGCACTCATTCATTTATATCGTGGTGAATTAGGTCGACAAGTAGCATATAGAATTCGCTTAGATACAACAACAAACTGGGCTGTAACAACAACAGCTGGCCTCACTGTTCTGTCTTTGGGACAACAGCAAATACCACATTATTTTCATTCATTAATCGCATTTTTTCTAGTTTTATTCTGTATGATTGAATCTCGACGTTACAGTTACTATGCTGTTATTCAATATAGAGTACATCAATTAGAAAAAGGGTTTTATGGACAGTATATTCTTGGACCAGAACGCGAAGAAAATGGTCAAATTAAAGATCTCCCTAGTACTCAAGATGAACAACAACAGCAATCTAAAATATTGCCAAATCCATCGTTGTGGATGTGTGCATTGCAACGATCACTTTTGTATCCACATCGTATTCATTTTCAACATGTATGGAATAGTTTTCAAATTCGACTGAAACGTGTGTATTATCCATTGTTAGTTGGAACCTATGCTGGATGGATTATTAAATTATTTGTTACACAGGAGGGATTCAGCAATAAAAGTCATACATATTTGGCAATCGGTTTTGGATCTTTCATGGCTCTGCTTAGTCTATATTTATATTATATTGGACCTTATGTAGACGATTATAAACAATTAAAACATATGGAAAAAATAGATAAATGCTGCAGCAAGTCCTCATTATTGAAAATTCTACGTGGTAAATATGACGGAGCAAATAAATTAAAACACGAATTAGACGTATGAATATGAAACAATGGCAAATATGAGAGATGCCTTGGATTGGGAGAACAAGTGAGGCAATCTCAGAGATAAAAGCGTGTCTGCATAGAAAACCTATGGTCTAAAGTATAACTCCTCCATCTATTATAAGGATTCCTTCTAATTCAAGAAAAAGTTCAGACTAAACCAGAATATAAAAAGTCATAGATAAACGAATGAACGAGGTTAACAATGAATCATCGCACCACTACAGTTGTTGCGCTGAATACATCAAACATTTTATCGCAAAAAAATTTCAAGTAGTCCGAAATATAAGAATGCGTCGCATAAGGATTTTTTTCTAGCGTAAGCTGATACCATAAAGGAGCAGCTGCTAATATAAAGATATTTTTCATTAAATCTAAACAAAAGTGTTCGAGTTTCGAGTTTGGTTTGCATGATCAGCTACCAAGGGTAAAAAGTTAAAGAATATTCAGCTGATCGTATTTCAAGACCATTATGTTATTCGTTGTACTAAAGCAGAAATTATTAACATGATGGTCGAATTAGTTTTTGGATCATCGTTCCTATCACTTTTTAATAACACTGCGGCTTTTATAGCCAACGAACGAACAAATAAGAAAAATTAAATTTTTTCTCTTTCATTAATAAGAATTAAAAAGAAATCATTGTCTGCCTGAAATTATTTAGCAGATAGTGCAACAGCAGGACTGCTATGCTGAAAAAGGTGTAATGTTATCCCTGGTCAGATCCTAGACAATCCTACCAGAATCCTATTAAGATCCTGGTAGGATTGTCTAGGATTCTAACTAATGATATTGCTAGAGCCTTTTCTTCGGTACAGATGAACAACACATGTGTTTAAAAAGCTTGAAAGATGCTACGACGAATAGCCCAGCCTTCGTGGAACCAATTCATGTATAATAAGTGTCATTTCTGTTGGATTTTGTCTGAACTATAGCAATATGAGAATATGTTTTATAGTTCATTTTGTACACCTGAATCTCAAATATGTATCATAGTCATGGGGTTTGGCCATCTTTGGACTAAAACGAGTTTTCATATATTTCAAAAATTATTAATAAATTATTAATTGACTTGATTCAACAATGTCTCAATGATATAGCTACAAATAGAAAATTTTTAAATGACGTTTACTTAGAGAGGAAAAAGACGAAGAAGAATACCCCGACTTGCGGCTACCGCTACCGGTGCAGGGTGATGCTGTGGCAGTTTCAATAGTCCGATATCTTCCCTGCAGTTGACAAGCTTCGGAAAAGTCACGCATCTTGTTACTAGTCATCAACTACAGCTCTGGCCGAAAGGCTAGCCTGATGCAGAGTTCCTGCGCCTTACTTGAAGCATACACACTTCATTAACCACGAACTAGCATTCCGGAAAGCTATGAGGACTAGTCGGAGAAGCTGTATTGTACGCCACAACGTAGTGAGTATGCTGTTGGACGGTTGATTCGAGGCACTTAGGCATAGTGCCTCGGAAGAGCGTTATAGCCATCGTATTGAGAAAATAGATTTGGTTAAAATTATAAACTTGGTTTTGGTTTAGGAGTAGCGTTTTCATCGCCCTCACAGCACTTTCTCAAAAGCTTATTACTAATGTTTTCTCTCAGTTATGCAATAATTATACAGTTCTCACTTTAGATGAAAACAAGTCAGCTAATTTCCACGTTGGTTATGGTATTGCTTCTTCTCTTAAGTTATGTAAACACTCACAATCAACAACCAAGGTTGCTGTGTACTATTGATGATTCTTTTCCCGAGATAACATTAGGTAATTGATTTGAATTACACACATTGTTAGTAATTATAAATGAAGAGCCAGTGACGTTTAGACCTTGTCCATTCGCAAATATACGACATCCAATAATTTGATATTGTGTCACTGATATATTCGGTATCCAAATGCCACGACCTTTATTATTACGTACTTCAACGCCATTAAGAATAAATGTGCCGCTGTTCACCGTCAGACCGTTACACCAGTTAGAATTGTTCGGGCATTCATACACTCCACCATTGAAGATCGTACCTCCACTGATCGATAGAATTGCCGTTGTATTTACATCGATAAAGATCTGATCGATCGTGCTAGATGCAGCCCATATACCAATAATCGATACATAACTATTATCACGAATGACCAAACCTCTACCATTTGAATCAATTGTAGCATGTGCAATGAAAATTTCTCGATTAGAACCAGCACCACTACTATTCTCTATCAACATTCCAGTTCCCAGAGCAATAACATCCGTATTCTGCAAATGAACACCACCGTTATTACCAGTACAATGAATGCCGATACTTTGATCAAAACGAACATTGGCACCAACGATTCTACCGCCTAAGATTCGTATCTCTGAACCATGACCAATTTCTATGCCTGTGCCCTTAATCTCCCACATTAAAACATCGCGTACAGTATTCGTATCTGCCACTCCCACCATTGCTATACCACCAGGTACTGGAAAATTCTTTGAATCGTTTGAATTAATTATAAGATGTTGAATTTGACTTCTAACTAGGTCTTCAGCATAAATGGCAAACTTATCCAATGATTTCGGAACAACACTTGACGTAATAACAAAATCACGTATTGTCAATTGTGACAATTCGCCACCACTTTCTAAAAACGCGGATTAAAAAGCACTTTTTAGTTTTTGATTTTTAAAAAATAGGTTTTTAAGAAAATAATTTTAATTTATTATTAAAAAACCCAAATGGGTTTTCTCTTTAACCAAAAAGGAGTTCTAAGACCCGCTTCAGTGTTTTTAGCTATGAACTTTTTACAGAAAACCACTACTTACCGGACAATAACACAATGAAATGATCGTTAAACTCCCATAATAGAACTGAACTCATTCCATCTCCAGCTATAGTGAACTTATAGTTTGTCTTGAACAATAGTGATGAACGTACTACAAATGTACCAGTCGGTATATAGAGTACACCACCGTTTACCGTACAGTTAGCGATAGTTTCAAGTATTGCACGTGTATCGTCGGTCTTTCCATCACCAATAGCACCATAGTCTCGAATATTAAAAACTGTAGAACGTACAAGGTTTAATGTTATTTGCAGTGCAACAACAGTTATAAGTTTCGTGTTTAACATGATGTTAGTGTTTTTCTTTTACATAAAACTATTAAAGTTTCAGTTTTACAAATCTTATCTCCCTGTAAACACTTTACCTTTCTCTTTCTTTGTCTAATTGTCATGCGGTCACGTTAGTGTTTCTTTATTCTCGACTGACAGGCAAAAAACACTCTGTATTCGACAGTGACACAGACAAAGAGCTAAAAGACGTAGTAAAATGTATACAATATATCACAGTTCATTTAATCAAAATAAATATCATATTCGGAATCAGCATCAAAAACTGGATCGAACGATTTATATATCAAATAATTTGGTTGACTTCAATTTTTTAGTGAAATCTGGCTCACGTCTCAGATGAAAATTCACTAAAAAATTGAAGTCAACCAAATTATTTGATATATAAATCGTTCGATCCAGTTTTTGATGCTGATTCCGAATATGATATTTATTTTGCATAATAACTTAATTATAGTGCAGAAAAGGGTGATTTAGGCGTGCGATTCCTATTTTGCTGCCTCTGATTTGGAAAAAATCGGTATTCTCAGCAAGAGAAGAAGATCAGGAAAAAAAGCGATGCGTACTTTTGTTCAGCTTTAGATGGCGATTCGAGTGACGTATGACGAGCGGAGAAAAGTTTCAAAACCAGGGAGGAGATAGATTTGCGAGAGAGATAGCTCATTTTTTGGAATGCTTACTCTTGTCAAAATTGTGGAACACAGGTATTTTGTTTTTTGTGACTCGAAGGTACATGATTAGACTCAGTTTTTGATGGGGAATCCAAATATGTCAAATTCAAAAAATTACAGTGAACGGAAGGGGGCAAAATTTTAAGTTTTTTCTGAGTAATGCAAATTTTTTGTTTTCTCGGTGCTCTTAGTGTTTTGAGAATTTCTCCACAAAAACCTGATCAAATTCGAATAAAAAGGTGATATTCGGGATCAGCGCATTCAGGAGTATCTGAATATGTAGCTTTCGACCGAAAGCTAAGATAGTGCTGCATTTTTGAATTGCGGGCACCTTGCAAAACAGAAGACTCCTAAATGTTTCTAAACTAGAGTTTGATATACAAAAGATAAAAGGATGTCATTGTATAGCCAGTACTCAACAGCATCGACGGGTGAGAAAAAAAAATCCTAAATCTTACCTAAATTGATAGTATTTACCTTTAGAAGTAATTTAAACTTATCATCTTCAGCATCGACGATCTTAACAATGGTATCAGCACTACCAACTGTATTCGTATTCATCATTTTTATTTTATATTCTTAATAGTGCGTTTTAACTGCGTCGTTTATAGACACCGTTATTTATAAATAACTCAATTCTGTGTTTTAAAATTATTTTGTGTTCTGTAAGTCTCAAGAAACACGCTGACAGTTTGATATACACTGTATTCATTTACAGTTTTAGAAGAACAGCAATTCTTTGGTAAATACGAAATATAAAAGTGCTATTAATGAATTCCACTGCAAAAAACGTTTTTCATGTCTGAAATAAAAACGAGAGAATAAGAACGATCTGATCGTGTCGTCATATCAGAGGATAACGACAGAATGATCTCAGATAACGGAAAAGAATAAAATGACGTCATGTAGAAGAGAACCAAATAGAATATAATGTTATCATGAATGAACAAATGAAGATAATCGAAGGAATATTTCTCACAGTAGATGAAGTACGCAAACAATGTCATAAATGAAAATAAAAATCTGACTCATACAAGATTATACTATCTAACACTATATTCATGCAAAGATTCTGATTAAGCGATATATTCGGATATATTTGAGAAATTAACTTTTTAAACTGAGCGATTTAATGAGTAATATTCTACCACATCCACGAACTAAAACATGCTATTTATTCTGAGCATTTTATGTTGAATTATTTGGTAAACAAACTGGCATCGTCGTATATTCGAATGGAAATTATTCAACGAATTTTAAAATTGCCAAATCTAATTGATCATTTTTCACTCTTACATTACAACACACTCGAAGTTATTTAACATATCGTGATAAACAAAATTAACTATTAACATAATATAAGTTAACCGTAGTATATCGTAAAAACGGAAAGTTAAGTACTTCTGCATGTTTTTCTTGTAAAGTTATAAAAGCTCGTCTCGTGTCAAACTTCGATAAAACATTGAGAAATTAAAGTTAATATATTAAGGCATACGTTTTCCAGAAGTTTACTGAATATGAGAAAAGATTTTATAATTTTACAAGAAAAAGCTGCAAAAGTTCTGAACTTTCCAAAAAAACAATACAGACAAGTTCCGCCACGGTCACCCTGGACAGACATTGGGAAGAAAAGATTGCAGGATGCTGCAGGATAGACATGGGAGATAAAATCCTGCCAGATCTTATAGGAAAACTACTTGTGGACGGACTGCCCTGTAATAATTTTTCCTGGAAGACACCGTTTCTTTTCTCCAGGATCAAATCGTACAGACCTTGCAGGGTTTGCGTAGTGAGATATATTGTGTATTACAAGTGATAACAGGGACGAAAAAGTTCCGCAGGGTATGTAAAGTGAAGAATCTGCGAGATATGTTCGAAGAACGCATGTAAAAGCTCCTGCGTGGTGTGTCGAGAAAAGAATCCTCCAGGATCCTTCAGGAAAAAAATTTAAAAAGGAAGTATATTAAAGATTCCTGCACGATTATACTCACCAACTTGCAGGAAAATCTTCGGCAAGGTAACATGATGTGAAAACCTGCAGTATATATCTAACATTCACCGGATTTTTTGAGATGCCTGCGTTGACACACAGGAATTTGTAAACTTTTTTCAGTGGGTATATTTGTTTTTTTTATTGTATTTTGTGATGAACAATAACCAAAAAGTGGTTTTCGTTTTCCACCTGAAACAATATCTGAGCTTTCACCTTAACCATCATTTGCTGCATTACAATAATTAGTCGAACTATGTCTGCTACTATTTAATTGGAATGCAGCATCAGTAACTACTGAACTAACTGATACAAACTTTCTTTCTTTGGATCAAAAAGTTTCGATAATTCGCATATATAATACACAAGGGTCACACTACAGCCTTGATCGCGATTAAAATTAATCATGAACGATTTTGTAGTGTGAGCACATCCGTTTTTAATCATGATTAACACTATTTTAATCACAGTTAAATAAACAATGTGACCGCGCTAATCATGATTAAACGCTAATCGTGATTAAGAACAGCAAATAAATACGGAAAGTGCTCTAAAATCGGCTCATTTTTCTGTCAGTCAATTGAACGATGAACACTGTTACTTTACTGAATGTTATTAAACAAAGAAAAGTGTTTACGGCTGTATTTTAGAGAGTTGTGAGCGGGTTTCGAGAAGTTTGGAGATTTCCACAATGCGGTGATAAGTAGTCAAATCGATTATCTCCACGGGTTTTAAGTGCACGTTAAATATAGGAGCTGTTGACGGAACCCATATCTCAATCTTGGCTCCAGAAAATAATCTGAAGGATTATTATAACCGGAAAAATTTTCATTCTATCCATGCTCAGCTTATCGTTGATCATGAATACATCATTCGTTCAGTATTAGTTGGATGGCCTGGTTCTGTTCATGATGCCCGAGTGTTTGGAAATTTAACAATATACAACAAAACAAGAAATGGTGAAATATTTACATGATCATTCGAACAAAGCTTAGAAGGGCAAGAAATCCCGGTGTTCTTAGTGGGTGATTCAGCGTATCCATTAACGGAACATGTGATGAAGCCGTATCGTAACATGGTTAAACCAGCGGCATCGACAGCAGTGTATTGGCTACGGGGAAGACCTGCTTATCAAGCGCCAGCTACGGAATAAAGGAAGAAGAAGAAGAAGAAGAGAAGAAGATCGTAACATGAATCTTACTCAAGATCAACAACAATTCAATTATCGTCTTAGCCGCGCTCGTGTCGTTGTTGAATGTGCCATAGGGCGATTGAACACCTCGTTCACGACTTTTTCATCGGCATCGGCATGGACATCATTTGTCCAACACAAATGGAGCATTGATGATGTCTTTCCCACTAAACAGTTCGTCGGCATCGTCATGAAACTTTGTCGATTTTCGGTCAGAATCAGTTTTTCTATTTTCATCAGAGCATCTTGTGTAGGCTTGTTTAATTGAACGATGACGATTCTTAATCTGTTCGATTGTTTTGGAATATCCTGCAGAAGCCAAACTGTCTTGAATCTTTTTCCACGCAGCTCGATTTCGATAACTTTCCATTTCACTCGCGATTTCGTCGTCTTTCAATATGTTTAACAAAGCAGTTGTTTCATTTTCGGACCATGATGTGCGTTTCCTTCGCTTTGTGTGCTTGATGACATTTTTGATCAAAGAAATTATCTGCAAAATACTTAGCTGAACAACTACTGTTTAAAAATACTTAAAAACACATGGCTATAAATGAAGATATACGCCTAAGACAGACGAGATGCAGCGCAACTGAGGACTGTATTTATTCAGTGGCTGCACTTTGAGAAACGTTCAATACTCACTTGAAACCCTTAATCGAAAGAATTTTGTGATGGAAAAGACGTAACCAGAAAAGTAGGCACGGCTAGTTTCTCAATAAATCAAAATTTGAATAAATTGAAGAAAGAAGAGAAAAATACTTAATTGCTAGTTTCAGTTTATTGGCAAAAATCAATATCCAATCTCATACTATTTCCACCATTTTGTCTCCGTATTTGATAAGTATGCATACATTTAATCATGATTAGAGCGGTCACACTACACTTAATCGCAATTAACACTAATCGTGATTACGCTATTCATCTTTTAATCATGGATAAAGTTAATCATGATTAGCGAGTTAATCGTGATTAAGGTCGCGGTCACACTACGAACTAATCGCGATTAACTAATCACGATTAGCTTAATCGTGATTAAGGCTGTAGTGTGACCCTAGTGATAATAAGTTCGATTATTTATGCAATTAGGTGAGCATATCGAGTAGATTAGAAATTGGATTTCGATTTTCCATAAATAATTATCAAAGAAGTGGAAATTGATTTTGTTGTGAATAGTTGTCCTGGCGGTTCGTGGTCAGCTCTAGACCACATGCAACATTTTTGCTAGCTTAGCTAGGACTCGTATGCGTGGAAGAAAATGTCAAAGGAAACACAAGTGTGTTTTTAGTGCGTTGCTATGGCGCTCTTATACATCCACGAACCGCAAAACAAAAAGATGATGAAGTAGTCTACATAGAAATTCCGTGAGAAATTTCCAGTGTCTAGAAAATCGAAGGAAGTTTCATAAATAAATGTCAAGAAACTAGAAATTCAGTTTGATTTTTCAGTTTCGTAGAAATTCCCCAGCGAATTTCTAGAAACTAGAAATTTTCTACTTTGTAGAAAATCGAATTTATGGAAATTCAAATCGATTTTCTAGACAATGGAAATTTAACATTTTCTAGAAAGGTGGAAATTCGTTGAGGAATTTCGAGATTCTAGAAATCATTCACCGAATTTTCGGTCGAATTTCCATAAACTAGAAATTAATCCGAGATTACAGTGTATCCGTTGTCCTCGTTCATTGGTAATAATTGAATTACGAGAGGAGAGTACTTCAACTTCAGATCAGCATTTACAAACGTCTTTACCATTATCAAAACAACTTCAGTCGTTGAGTCTAGAAGGGCATGGATACTACTGTTTCGACGCTAGTCGCCTGTTTGGCACAGTCCTTTCTTGTTCACCGTCTTCACTATACTTTATATTTTAGCATACCATACGAAAAACCATGTATGGTGACTGATAGGACTTTGACTATTTTCCTCTCCCTCGTGTCACTATTTTGCAGCTATTTCATATACACCGTCTGAGTCTCAAAGTACTACATCATGTCCCGCACTTTGTGCAGAATATTATCATTGTAAAGTTACATCACTTCCTAACTTCGAGAATAGCTGTCAACGGCCTCCATGCGACTGTTGATCTCTTAAACAAAGATTAATGTTACGAAACTTAGATTTTTGTTCTGTTCGTAGAGTTATTGGTAATCGTGTCAAACTAAAGCAAAAGTCGAGTCTTTTGCATGTACGTTAAAAGCATAGTTGTCAGTGGTCTGCTTTTCCAGATTTTTTGAATTTTGCTGTCTTCGACCACCCGCAATGTTTGATACTACAAGATTAATCTTCCAAGAGTGATAATCTGCAAAAATAATTTCCGCCTTCGGTGGATACTGCGAAAAATGTTTAACTTTATCTGAAACTCGATGTGTCTCAGGGTTTTACAGTTAATACAATAGAAAACTAATCATAATTTTTGTAAAGCTAAAAGAACTTCATTCTAAATCTGAATATTATGAAAAGCCTCTGAGTTTGCACTTTGGACTTTTGTGGTGCTAATACGTCAAGAAGCCTCTGAATACTGTGATTCTGACCATGGTTTACCGTTTTCAAGAGAGTAAACTGCTGCTCTTGCAAGGATAATGAAGAAAAAGAACAAGGGCAAAATTAATAGCCAGGACTTCCACACATCCTTTCCTCTCGCTTTGGGAAAAGACCGGCGAAATTTTCCCGGGATCTCAAACAAAGGCGAGAAAAGACATACAGCAAAAATGCATGTCCGCCTTTTTTTCACTTTTTGGGAAAAAATGTCCGCTTTCTATACGCTGACATCTGGCAACTCTGATTAAAAATTCCGAGTTAGAACATTTGAAGAAAAACTCGATACTTTTGAAAACTGCATAGCACGCTGCAGGAAACTCTTTGAAATACTCTCACGCCAAATAAGTTTTACGCTGTGCCCTCAAGAAACACTTGGTTGTTTATTCTAAGAAGCAAATACCACACAGTACAGTTTTAAAAAAATCACTAAAATTATAATACTGCTAAAAAAACCTATGAATGCTTTTGATACTGTTGATTGCTGAATTGCTGTTGCTGTTGAACTGGCGTCAAATATGCATTTGTCGATGCCACATATCCCGTTGAATAAGTTCCACGTTGATTTGAATGTTGATTCATTACATTACAATTTGCTGACAGAAACTCTTCCTTTGAACGATACTGGCGTCTCAAATCTTGAATTAACTGTTGACAGAGTGGATCCTGTTTACTAACTGATTTTTCAATAACAGTAATTGCCTGTTGAAGAACAGCATTACACCGTTCTGTATTACCTTCTTCAGTAAATTGAAGTGCTTGCCGTAAGGCTAGTGTTGTTAAGGTTCGGTTACGTTGAATATCAAGTGCATAGTTAGTTTGAAGTAAGGGTGACAGACGATCGATTTCATGGTGACGAAGAAGACGGAAGGGAACACTGGGTGTAGTTAGAGTTGATTTTGTGCTTGGGTCAGTGTAGCGAACAGTAACAGTTCCTAAAGCAAAGAACAAAAATTCAGTAAGTTTCAAAGATTTCTATCGTACAGGGGTATTTGTACAAGGATCCTACCACATTATACAAAAGTAGCGGCGCATAAAATGCGAAGCACATTTTCTGATGCAGTTTAGGAGGCTGACTTTAATGATGAAAACCGCAGGTCTTTATCTTTGTAGAAAGAAAAGTTAGAAGCAGATTACTCCTCCAGCGGAAAAGCTCTTGTTGTTCCTTATTTGCCAGCCGATTTTGCGATTTTGAAAATCCTCTAGAAATCGTATTTCCCCCTACATTAATCTTCATTTTTGCGCCAAATGAAAGATCTAGCCGAGTTTTTTCCATATTCGAAAGACACACCCGGGCTAACACTCAGGATCAAAAATAACGTTCCTTCGAAAAAACCGGCTTTTCAAGAAAACCTTGCAAGACTTCAAGGAAACTCAAAACACTTTCTGAGACCACCGGTCGATAGCTGAATCTCTTGCTGTCTAAATGAGACGTCAACCAAGTTTCTGGAGCATTCTTGCAAAATATTAAAGGTTTTTCCTGCAAAGGGTCAAAAGCTCACGCTATAGTTCGCAGTTACGTTCCATTTTCATCCTCTTTCGCATTTTCATCATAACTCTTCACAGAAAAACTTAAAAGAGTTGGCTGTCGTCTTCTTTTGACCAGAATTGAACGCCCTATCGATTGATGGCGTTGGACAGTGTTTTGAGTTTCCTTGAAGCTGTGCAAAAATTTCTGGAGATCCATATTCTTCAGAGACCTAGCACTTCGGCTCCTGAGTATTAACATGAGTTTTCTTTCGAATTTGGATAGGTCTCGGCGTTCTGGTTCATTTGATAAGGCGTCCTCAACAGGCGTTTAATTCTCCGCCTTTCTACAGGCACACTATTTTAACTCTAACTTTTTTTCTAATACAAATAAAGATCTGTGGTTTTCGTCACTGGAATCAGCGTCTGAAACTCCGTCAGAAACTGTGTTTCTCATACCATGCTTCAAAAGTCGATGCAATAACGGTATGTATCTTATGGGGTGACCCGCTACACTACACTTACCAACACTACTACTATTCTCGTTCTGTTCTTCCTTGACAATTGGCACATTCAACTGAAACATCAAATCACGTCGTTCATCAGCATTCAAATCGTTCAATCTGATAACAACTGTGTCGCAAGGCAATTGCATCGGTGTATACGGATAGGTCGTCTGAACTTTTTCAATTGTATAACCATTTTGCATTTCTAAACGAATTTCTAACTGCTGTGCAATACACGTGAATAGTCCTCCCAAGGTCGTTGCAAACGCAACACCGACAGCATCAACTTGATCGATGTATGTGTACGTTCCATTATTTCCCTGTTCAGCTAGACGACTTAGGAGAGATGCCTGATGATCTGATCCGTAGCCGAAGGTATGAACTGTTGTATTCTGTGGTAATCCTTGCATCAGCTGTGAGTAGTCATGGGGTTGATTGTCCTGTCCATCGGTTAATAGGAGAATTGACGATAAGAGATTCTTCGTCTGACGATTACGTAGTTGATCAATTGCCATTGTCAGTCCACTACCAATGTATGTGCCACCTCCATCTTTTAATGAATTTATTTGTTCTTGCAGCCGTTGATTATTGGCAAATTTCAAGCCACCACTAACACTTTGGGCTGTATCGTCAAATGAAATGAGTGAGAGGCGATCAGTTGGCTGTAATTCGTGTAAGATATAGGATAGTGTATCTCTAACCAATGCCATTTTATGTGCCATTGAACCACTACGATCGATGACACAGACTAGATCCAGTGGAACACGACGAAGATCTCCGCTGTCGACTGCCGGCATCGATGGAGCTTTCAATGAAACCATCCCATAGATGCAGCTCTGCTGAGCTGTTGGTTGAGCACCGAATTCAAGTGTTGTTTGAACATCGATCAATGGCATTTGAACAGTTTGGCAATTGTTGATCAACTGTTCAGCTTGTTGACGTATCCGCTCTTCTTCGACGAGATCTTCGACGTCTGCAACGGCCAAAGTAGGAATGGGAAGTAGTTGAACAGGTATGTGATTCTACAGGAAAGAAGAAGGATGTGGAATAGTCTTTGGAGCTGAGCGCTGAGTCGTCTCCATTCAAGCTTGTTTTTTACAGTCGATTTATTAATCCTACCCAAAGATTCATAGTCTGCCGTCGTGTGCGGGGGCACACTCGGCGAAAGGTTTTGAAACTCTTCTAAAACGGGGAAGTTTTCAGATGACTTAGCGACTAGCGACGCAAGTTCGTAGAAAATACTTTTGGGCTAATCTTTTTAAAAAAAATTAGTGTAAATCTTCAAAAATTTCGGCGTCGATTCTGCACCTACCGGATAGGCATTTTGTCGTATCATTTGCGGTTGTAGTTGCTGATATTGTTGACCTTGAAACAGCATTTGTGACTGTGGTTGCTGATATTGTTGACCGTGAAATAGCATTTGTGACTGTGGTTGTTGCTGTTGACTTTGACCTTGGAACAATTTGACCAGGGCATCTAATTTCACCCTACACAGTGGACATTCATAATTTCGTGCTCTGACTGATGATGTGATACAGTTGAAGTGAAATTTGTGATTGCATGCAGTTATAAAGAGATCACCACCTGCACTCATCGGCTGTAGACAGATTGAACACATATTATCGTAGTTTTGAGTTTGCATTTGTGACATGTTTTCGGTTTTTTAAGAGTGAGAGAAATTTAAGAGTTAAAGAGAAGTGAATGGCTGTGTTCTCTTTACCTCCTTTTATATAGAGTGAAAGAAAAGGAGAAATACAGTGCAGTTGTAAAAGTATGATGATGTGGCTTGTTGCACAAGATTTTGTGATGATGACTAATGTGTCATTGTTACTAACTGACACAAGAAGAAAGAAGAGAATTTCGGTCTTCAACTTATTATCTTGAAAAATATGTTAACCAAATATTTTTGTTTTCTTGTTTCTGAAATGCACATTTCTTTGCTTCGTAGAACACATAAATACAAGTCTTCTTATTTTCCTTTTGTAGCATAACTCCCTTTGATTAATGTTTGGCATGAGTTTAAGGGACCCCTAAAATCATCTCAGATCTCCGACACCGTACATCCGATCTTGACGAAACTTCCCATAAATGTTTGGCTTAATGAGTTACCGGAAAAAAGTATTTTGTGTCCTAGTCTTACCGTTCAGGAGTTTTCTAGAGATCACGGTCCAAAAAGGACCCTGAAGTGTTTCCCAAGATTTTTTAATATATTTCAAGCTGGAGTGTTCGGGTTTGTTTTGTTTTAAACTAGACACCTAACTACATCGTCTGACCGGTACCGATTTTTCAATTAAACTTTTATTGATTTTCCAGGCAACCAACAACCTCCAAAACCCGAAAAAGTCTTCTGGATTTTCTAAAAATCCTTAATTTGATGAAAAACTAAAACCTGACTCAAAAATCGACGCCGATCAGACGATGTAGGTTCTTTTCCTCTTTTAAACAAAAAAAGGAATAAACTCTCTATGACAAACCGCGATAAAAAATCTTGGGAAATATTTCAGGTGTAACTCTTATATAGAGAAAACGCTGTATTAAGCGCCGTATGAAATACTCAGTTTTAGAACTTCTAGGAAAATGCTTGTAACTTTTTGGTGCAAAGTCATACAGACTTGTGCAAGGTCTTATTTTGATCAGAAGCGTTTGCTCTACAAATTTATGCGTTTAGAAAAATTTTAATTTTGCATTAGTATCCAGGAAAAAGCTATTATTTGAAGATCCGGTTTTTCGAAGCTCCTAGAAAGCTTGCTAAAAAAGAATCGAATAATAAAAGGCTGACAGTGAGAACTGGAAAAGAAGGAATTTCACAAAAATTTTGTTTTTTCCTTACTGTCTGTTTCTAGCCTCATCATGTCGACAACAATATGGATGGCAAGCGCCCGCATTCTCGATGCCGATAAAGAACCGCAGCAATATCGCCTTCCAATCGAAGGCTATCAACATTACTCACTTGTGTCTCTAGAAAACGCTATGAAAACGGTTTTAGACTTAATTGATAGTGAGTCCATGGCAACTAAAACTAAAATAGCCAAACAATGTGTGGCTGTCACTCTTTTCACAACTTCTTCAAATAGTTAACTATTAGAACAAGATCAAATAGCAGCCATCCAGTTATATACATTCGGACTGGAACCAATTGAGGGGATTGTTTATTCTATATTGAACAAAACACTACAAAGCAAAACTCGTCATCTTTTGACTCCATGGTTTTATTAGCTTAAGTTGTTACTAACGAGTGAATTGAAGTTATCGTCGCATGAAGGTAGCGTTTTCCGTAGACTTAACCCTTCGACGATGAAGTGGGGTCCAGCTGGACCCACTTGACAGTTTTGCGTCTAATACTGCATTACCATTTAGTGTTTCAGATCAATCCTATTCTGTAATCTCTAGTCTTGAGTAGCTGCATAATATGCACACAAGAAATTATGTTTAAATCTAAACAGGAAAAAATGCAGGTATGGATCCAGTTGGGCCCTACAACAACCTTTTCACTGTTTTTGATTATAAAAAAGAAAAATAAGAAAGATGATGAATAAAGAAGAGAATTTCTAGTTCCTTTATTCATAGAAAATTGTATCTGTGCACATGTCAATGTATATCTAACATTCTAGGAGACTAACGTCATTGAGTACACTTCTTTCGGGTTTATATTTGAATATTGTTATAAAAACACTTTCATACAAGTTTTTTTCACATATTGTTTATATTAATACAGTTTCCATACAAGCTGATGTGTAAACGCCCATAAGAAGAATATGTAGAGGCTTCTAGTACATAAAGATGGATTGCTTAAATAAAACAAAAGTACTGGTTTTTCCAAACTTTCTTTATATGAGTCCAGGCGAACCCTACAACACCGATGAAGTTATAAAATGAGAACATCGTCGAAGGGTTAAAGGAAATTATAGTAACGAATATAATGAAAATGAAATTTTTACCTGGTAGGAATTTAGTAGCCGCACAGAATCAAGCCCTAGTTAACGGCGAATATTTAGATGTCCATGGCGAACGAACAATGTTTATCATTCATTATTTTAATGGTAAAACATACAGCTATATTCTTACTCTAATGAAGATGAAATAACAAGAAGAACAAAACGGTAGTGAGTAGCGACAGGTTGGACTTTCTAAAATAATATAACAAATCTAAAATATCGCTCGATCTAAGTAGACGCTAAATATAGTTTGGTTTTGAATTTATTGACAGGAAGAGGCATAGTCAGAAAACATGAAGATTCTCCGTCAGAAATCGAAAACAGAAGCAGAAAAACAGATACAGAAAGGGTTAAAATACTCGAACGGGAAGTAACGAATAAAGATCAGTCCGTAAGTTTTAGAGAACAGAGTGCTCTTGAGTTTACTCGTAAACGTTTCACCACAGTGTCATTTATCTCAGACAAATCAACTGCTGATCAAACTTGACAGGGAGATTCAGGTATTGCAGGATGAATTAGTTAGTGTTAGAAGAGCCATTGATATCGAAAAGCCATATCAAAAGGGATAACTTTCTTAGGTGACAGAAATAATAGAATTTATCGGATAGAATCTTTTTGACTCTCTCTCGTTTTAGTGGCAAATTAAATTCCAAAAACTAGAAATCCAACTGTTTGAAAAGGATAAGTATGCCAAGGTAAATTAACCACTGCGAGCAATTCCACTTGAATTGAAAGACTTCATTCTTGTTTCTCAGCAATTGGAAGTACGTCAGACTAAAACGGAGAGTAGAATTCGACAAGATTTTACCGAAAGAATTGAGATTCTCGAACGAGAACTTAATCATAAAGATCAACGTACAGGTTTAGCTGAATAAAAACAATGCTATTTGCATTGATATTTATTTCAGATCAACCAAGTGGTTGTCGATCGAGACAGAGTAATTCAGGTAAGTGCTTTTATTGAAAAACCGATTTAACAACTTACGACTACTTCCTTTTTATATTTTTGCCTCTTTCTTTTCAGACATATAAAGAACGCAATACTAAAATTGACCAGGATCTTTATGTGGAAAAAAACAATCTATCAGACCTAGAAGCAAAATACTATACGGTATGCTTTAAGTTGCATTTGTAATAGCCAACTTCTCTTTACTCTTTCTTACAACTTCGACATACGGAAATACAATCTAGTAGATGAGAACAAGGAACTTCTGTATGATATGTACACTTCTATATTTTTTTTGGTCGTGAATTATTTTTCTCTTTTGATGGCTAGAAATATGTAAAACAAATTGAAGAACTGCATCTTTGTATGTGAATCTTGTTCTTTACTGACGTAGAAGCCAAGTTGCAGAAATCATTTATTGTAGTAAATAGTCACATTTGCAAAGGTTTGACTGGCCGACGTTTCTTAATGCGTCATTATCCAACGACGCACAAGAATAGTTTTCCGTTTTTTTAGATTTTGTTGGCGGCCATTTTTAGGAAATAACGCCACGTAGCCTCTGACAAGAGAAGTATATCAAATACATTGATAGCATATTTTTCTTTTCTACATAGAAAGCCTATACGGCCTTCGCAATAGTGATGTTCATAAATCTTTTTTATTATGATTTTCTAACTAAGTTTAGCTTCATCGTTTGAACTAGTCGACATCATTATTAGCTATTAGTCAGAAAACTCCAAAATATGAATAGTCTTATCTTCAGCTAGAGAAAAGCATGATTTTCCTCTTTCTAACTATATATTTTTGGTGTCGTGTTTGTAATCTCCAATGTTCAATAAAAAAAGTCATATGTTAGTTCAATTCTAACTCATATAGAAAATTCCTACTTTGAATCTTTTTCTGTAACTGGCTATATATTCCTCTGTTCAGAGAAGAAAAATAATCATAATTCACATACAGAAACCAAAGCTACCTTTAAAGGTGAGTACCAGGACTAAAATGAATTCTAGACACATTGTTAAAAAAGTAAGTAATAAAAACATCAGTATATCCTTCCGGGTATGGAACTATATTATGATCTTAAAAGTACTTGGCGTCCCTCGTTATGGTCTTAACACTATACAAAGTATGCTATAATAAATCTACAAATTGCAACTTTACAGTTTCAAGTTGGCGCTAGGTATGCACCGGTATCGGTATACCGATACCGAAAATACCGACTCTTTATTTGGAGTTTTTTAGATTTTCTCATCTGAAGTGACATAGTTTAACATCCTGGACACACAGAAAGAATCAGAGATGTTTGCTTTCTACGGCCAAGGTTTTCCTTTATTTTCTGTGTAAGTTGTTCTTACACATGCTCAGAGTACCCAGCTGAATGTTTTTTGTGCTCTGACTGTCCATGACGCTAAACTGTCTCATTTCAGATAAAAACATCTAAAAGAGTCCAAATCGAAAAAAGTCGGTATTTTCGGTATGGATAGCGATACCGGTGCATACCTAGGTAGCGCGTATTCGAGATATTGAGGGAAGTATATGGTTGGAAAGCTCAATCTATCTGTTGTTAGAATCCATACTGTTTTTGTCCATATCAAGGATTCCTGCAGAATGTCGAAGAAGTTTTCTAGACCTCAACAACAGATTATTTTGAAATTCTGAATTCCCCTGAAATGTAGGAACCAAAAAGAAATTCAATGATGCCAGGACGTAGAGCAAACATTCCTGGTTAAAATAAGATGTCTCACAACTCTGAGTGCAGCATTGGTAAAAGCTGCGACAGTTGTATTAAGAGCTTTAAAATCTGCATCGTATACTAGCGCCATCATATCTCAAAATCGATGTTTCATACGATCTTTGAAGAACGTCGAAGAGATTTTTAGAGTACATAACGAAAAATGTTTCGCATTAGTCAGTAACGCAAAATTTCAAAAATCCTGCTTTCTACTCCAGAAGCAATAGTATTTTTCTGCGAAATGGAACCATTTCGTGATCTCTCTCATGTAGACTGAGTGAGAATTTGGGAAACCTTAGTTGCCTCATTTTGACTGTTGTGGTAGTGTCATCTCGCGAAGGCCAATAGATGGAATAAAGAAATTTAGCCATCATACTTTCACATGATCAACATTTCCTGAAAGTTTAGTCCAGATCAGACTTGTAGTTACTGAATTAGTTTCTGACAGAGGTGGAGCTGTTAAGATTTATTAATTACTGATTATAAGAACAAATTCGATAATTAATAGTCTGGATGGGTCTCACATTTTAGCCGCAAATAAGGCTTCTCTGATAAGATATTTAGTTTATTACAAATACCAAATACGACCTACAGAAAAATATTTAAACTATTCTAAGAACTTAGCTGCATGACTCTAAAATAATAAACTGATCATATGCAGAAGAATGAGCTCATCCTTTATCAGAAGATCCCTTTCCCGTCGATAGTAGATGCATCTCGTCTCAATTCAGTCACGAGAAAAATCCATTTTCCTCTGATTCACTGAACGACGAACCAGTTTCTACCCATTTTTGTCTAGGAGCTTTTTCCTTACGAGATATGGTAGCTAAGAAATAACTAGTTCATAAATTTACTTCTCACTGGTTTTAGAATCATCAATGAGTGCCTATGCCCCTAGTATGGAAATTCTTTGCTTGGGTTTCAATCCAAATCTCAAGCAATATCCTGTCTTGTCATTTGATCATCTCGCTGATGTTCGCGGATACATCACGGGTAACAAACAATACAAGATTTTTGTTAACTTGCCAGCATGTGAAGCTGAAACAGCAATCAGAGAATTGCACCAAAATCAGCAGGTTAACATGATTTACACGAATGACAAACGCCTGTTTGACGTCTTGTGCAATGAAGGACTCACAAAAGTTGAAAACTTTGGGGAAGGTACGATAAAATTGGTATTAGCCGATATGCACAAAAATCGAGGAGATGGCTTCTATAAATCAAACGATGATGGCTGTGGCAATGTCGAATACAATCAAGCTAAACGACTTTTAGAAAAATAATCAATCTCAATTAGTCCGTTTAATTTTTATTCTAGTCATGTTTTTTCTTGTTTGCAAAACTGTCTTTAGTCTCTTTTTATTTAACCAAGAAGTATTCATTTAAAATGAATACTTCAACAAAAATATTGAGAGTAATACTCTCAATATTTTTGTTGCTTTCCAGCACGAACATCAAAAAACCTTTATTTTTGCTTTTTAGGATTTTTTATGAGAACGGACTGAAGAACACCTAAACTTCATCTTTCTTTGATATTAAACGAATTTACAATTATTTTAAATAAACACGAAAGCAAATTATTTAAAAGAATAGAGTATTTAATACAAGACAGAGTCATAATACTTCTGACTGATGTCAATGCGTTTATGATCCTTAATCACCAAAATGATTCCACGTAGAAGAAATAAAACTCCACAAAAAAACTAACGTTTCATCACGATAAATTAGTTCGAGTTTGAGCTCCATCTGGTCTGTATAGTGCTAACAAAAACGAATGTTAGACAAGACCCTCTTACGGAAGAGAAAACAGATGTATTTTCTGCTACAGTTGCAATCAAAAGAAATGGACAAATATCATTAATTGAGAAATTATATTTTTAATATTTCTCCAATTGAGTGTTGTATTTACCTGAATAATAATCATCAACAGAAAATAAAGTCACTGATTGACTGAGTCAGCTAATTAGTCTTCTCTTCTTCCGCTACCTTTCTATCGAAGTGTTGTTGTAACGTGGTCTCAAAACATTCAATAAGGGCTTTTGTTAAACTTTCTTTTCTACTTGCATCACCCATATTCAGTTCACTGTGATGAAGAGCGACTAAGATTAACTGATACTTTAAATCATCAGGTGGAAATGTGTGCCGTATTTTATCATAATGATTTTTATTGGCCCAATCTTTGGAATATTTTGTGTTATCGGTACAGCAGATAAGTATTGAGTGCACTTGTGTCTGTTGATGAACGTGATTAATAATTGTTTCAGCATTACTGGAGGAAATGACCAACGTATTCTTTCTATCCTTGAAAAGAGCCAACGTATGTTCTAGCTGATTAATATTACTACAAGGAATAACATCAGGTAAAGTGGGATTTTGAAATAATGATTTGAGATTTTCATCATAATGATCAGCATAAAAAATGATTTTTCGATTCATTGATTGAGTTTCAATTCAATTTATCCCATGTAAAAAAATATCTCTTGATCTGCAGTAAAAAGTATTCGCTAGCCAGGTTCATAAATTCTTTCGACGATTTCAATGTTATTGGTGTGATCGAAAAAGCGAAATGATAGTTTTCATTTTAATATATATTGCTGGATTTGGAAAAAAAGTACGTTGACAGATTTATTCGTTTTCGTGATATTGTAATGCACATGTACATCTTCTATCCATGTATATATTTCGAAGTCAATCCAGGTTAGGTCGAGTCAGGTTCATGTGGAAATTGTAATTCTTATTCCAACAATATATATACACATCTATATCTGTCTGTCTATTTCCACTTCGTCCTGGATCAGGTTAGGTTAAGCAAAAATCTAATCTCATCTTTATTTTTTTTGGTAAACTGTGGAACGATGGAGTTTACAACTTTCTTTTGATGTCGAGTCTGTCCAAACGTTGGAACGAAATGTATGCTCAAAGCACGTATATCCGTAGGAATGCAGCGAGAAGAAGCATTAAAGTTTGTCTCATAGCTCACTCTCATGCTACTTCTGTATTACCTGACTTGATTTCCAAGGTGAAATACGTCTTACCAGATATTATAAGATCTGATGGTTTCTTATGCAATCTTACTTCAAGATGTTTTGGCGAGATTTTATCCCACAATCATGTATGATCTTGCGGAATCTTGTACCTTCTTGTCGTAAGATCTTACAAGATCAGCTTATGAGAAATATTAAGATCTTATTAGATCTTGTAACAAGAAGTTATATGATTTTGTAAGATCTTGTCAGGCCGTCTCACAAGATTATATGATTTCTTGTCACAAGATCTTATTAAATCTTACAAATAGTTATGATGAATTCTTACTACATAAATTTTCACAAAAACTATATACTTAAATTTTATCATATAAATACTTAAACACTTATAATCACATATATAACCCATATCTTTTCTTTCTTAGAAAAAGGAAAGCGATATTTTTCTTTTTGCAAGAAAAAGGCTTTTCTTTGCACTTTTTAAGAAAGAAAGAAAAAATATGGATTATATCTTTACCCTTTACTTTTGAAATAAAAGATACCACTTTACCGTTACTCTAGAAAGGAACGGGAAAGTGCCAGCCCTACTCGAGAACTTGGCTTGAAGCGAGCATGACTCAGGCTCAACCTAAAGTCAAGCCAAACATGAGTCAAGCTGCTTGATTTCTCACATACCTAATTCTGCGTTGTCTTTGTAGAATTTGCTTTGAAAATGCGCAAAAAAAACATGCAAAGCCTACGAATGAGTACGCGTTTAAACGCCTCAAATCAAAACACGGCGTCGTAGTATTGTATCATTTCACGTTATCGACTATCTAGACCTGTTATCCATTAACGCTTTTAAGGGGGAACCCATCAGAAATGGTGATTTTTGGTCAAAAAAACGGTTTCGACATACACACACGGAAAGATAGCCTCAAGTGTTTACTTTCAGAACCTGTATCGCTTTCGGTTACAGAAGAGCTTTTTCGCGGATTTTGAGCAACTTTTTTGACAAAATAACACCTCGCACAACTCTGAATGACCCTGCATTAAAAAGTTACAGCCATTTTCCTATACGTCATACAATTGAGTATTTCATACAACGTTTAATACACCGTTTTCACTATATAGGAGTTACACCTGAAGTATTTCCCAAAATTTTTTATAGCGGTTTGTCGAAGTGAGTTGATTCTTTTTTTGTTCAAAAGAGGAAAAGAAACTACACGATCTGACACAGGTGTCGATTTTTGAATAAGGTCAAAGTTTTTTATCAAATTGAGGATCTTTAGAAAGTCCGAAAGGAGTCTTCGGGTTTTGGACGTTGTTGGTTACCTGGAAAACCAACAAAGGTGTAATCGAAAAATCCGCGCTGATCAGACCATGTAGTTCGGTGTCTAACTTAAACTAAAACAAACCCCAACTCTCCAGCTTGAAGTATATTAAAAAATCTTATTAATATTTTTATTCTATATTTTCGCCCTTGATATCTGGCACACTCCTGAATGTATATTAGCTCTGTTGTCCTTTTCAACATATTATACCTGTCATTACGTATTTTAATAATTTTTTAATGCAAATAAATGTGGTTTTTTTGTCCGTCCCATCTTTTACTTTGTCCCTCTCTAGAAATTTATTTTCGACTGGCGTTTTGGATAAGTTATTGTGTGTTTTTGATCTTATATTCTGCA